>JAACJT020001029.1:4734-16778 GCA_009936485.2 Gymnarchus niloticus | reverse complement strand
TGTCTATAAAGGTAGAGGTGCAGGATCATTACTGTCTATAAAGGTAGCGATACAGGATCATCACTGCCTGAAAAGGTAGAGGTGCAGGATCATTACTGTCTATAAAGGTAGAGGTGCAGGATCATTACTGTCTGTATAGGTAGAGGTCTAGGGTCAGAGTTGTCTGTAAAGGTTGTGGTGTGGGATCATCTCTGTCTGTAAAGGTAGAGGTGCAGGATCATTGCTTATCCAATCCAGTGGGCGTTCTCTGTGGGTGGTAAGTGGGTTCTGTGGGTATTGTGTGAGGACAGCTTTGTGTCAGTCCACGGCATGTTCTGCTTTATGTCACTGTCCTTCAGGATGCACGTTTCTGCATCGGCACAGCAGAAGAGCACTCCGGATGTTTAAACATATCCCAACCCTCTTGTGCTTACCGACGGTTTTATTCATTTCATCTTAAAACAATGTTTATAAGAACCTTTATTTATGTGTTGCACATTAACCTCGATGTTTAGTCTTGGCTCTAAATAACTTGCCTTTAGATTAAACCAACATTTTATATAAGTCCAAATTTTAAATAATTTTCTGTTCAGTAAAATAACATTCAATTCTGGTTTCACTCTCACTAATCTAAAGCAAAAATTCAAACACATTTATAAACAGTAGCAATGTTACTGTTTGATTTCACTTTGGTTTGTTGGCTTGAACTAAAAATATATTTTGAGGTTACAACTTCTGTGTCTTGCATTTCTTTCTATGGTTAAACGTTGCCTTTTGTTTTAAACACATTAAAATTGTTACAATTTTACAGAAATTGTACTATTTTCATTTGACTGTACAATTAATTATGTCCAACATATGAGTAGTCCCAAAATGTTTTGAAGTCTTGGCTTCTTGGCCTGAATGAAATAGTCCACTTTAGGCAGTGTCTCTTATCCTTGAAAAGTAATATATCCCTCGGCTTACAGTATATCTCCTGGAAAGAGTGACCTGATGTCAGCTTACAGCTGTTAACCTGCAGCAGAGGCTCAACGTTGAAATCAGCAAGACAAATCTTCCTCTTCTGGTGTACTTCATATAAAAAAAAGTCTACACCCCCTTTTTATAATTAAATCGAATGTTTTTGTGCCATAAAGCCAGATATCTAGATAAATCTTGTCAGACATTGTTCCATCTGTAATATGTAACTTGTAACTAACAGAATTCAGTAGAAAAACAAATATATACAAACCCGCAACACTGGTTACATAAATGTGTGCACTGTCAACAACGTGGGCTCTTGCAGTGTTCAGTGCTAGCCAGTCAGATTCAAAATCATGTCCAAAGTTAAGAAGCCGACATCTGCTATCAATGAGAATGATTTTAAACCCCCCCCCCCCCCCCCCCTACAAAAAAGCAGCTCTTCCTGCAGGTTGACCTTGAGCTTTTTGTATCCACTGAATTATAGTAACGATAATTGTTGATATGTAATAGCACTTCAGATTTACAGAGCTGGTGGGGTGAGACATTTGGGTGAATCATCTTTCGCTATTCTTGTGATCTTGTACTGGATAAGGAAGATGGATGGAACTTTGACTATTTTGCTGTTATTTACTAGTAGTCTCACACTAATGGTCTTCATACATTATGTACTGTTTGCTTGTCTAATATACTTACATGACACAGAACAATCCTTTTTATTGTGAAGATGTTATTTTGCTGCCATGTTTGACTGTAACATTTTTAATGTCGGCTTTCTTAGCTTAGGGTGACACATCGCATGACTTAAGTATGTAACTGGATCACGTTCTGGAAACTAGGAAAACACTTAGATCAATCTGAGGGCAACCCTGTAGAGCTAATTTGGAGGCATAATCTTTAAAAATAGTTGTGCCACTCACAGCCCACTCGCTGCAACATAATTAAGCATGTTGCCAATTGTGTTTTACCTTGCGGAGTTTGACCTAGCCACTCCAAGCTTCTCAAAATACATTTTATTTCGGGGGGCATTCGAGGCTCCACAAGCGATAAAGCACGTCTGAAGGTGTGTATCCACAACTCATTTCCCCGTGCTTCACTTTAGCACATTGTTTATGGATCGATGAGCTCAGACCAAAACTTAGATTTGCCCTCTGATGCTTGCAAGGTCTGCTGAGATCCTGGGGTGTCTGGTCCTCACAACAATATCATCAGTGTTTCATAAGGTCTGTACTGATGAGCAGTTGACTTTGCTCCTTGTCAAATTCAGTTTATACTAATTAAATAAGAAAGGATTATCCAGGCTGGGTAATTGCTGTAGTGACTTGAGGTTGTAAGCTGCCATTAAGGATGACTGATTTCCATGGGCAGACAAAATCAATGAATAATATTCATGCTGCTTTTATGGGTAAATGAAACTGTAATGTAGATTTTTATGGTCAATGGGTTGTTTTGTTTCACAAACACTCTCTTTAAGCATCGGCAGGGTTGGTCGACGGCCCCTGGGGTTTTGGTGAGATTAAGGAGCCAGCAATACACCTGGCAATCAGAGCCTTTTGGCTCTGAGTGTAAATCACTGGAAGTGCCCTCGATGACTCCCACCTCCTCTGCCCCCAGTGCAGAAGGGAATACTCCATCTCTCCCCCGACGTCTACCAGGAGATGGAGGCCAGCCGGAACAAGGCGGGCCCCAGCGGACCCCCGCTGAACTACCTGAGCCCCAAAGATGTCAGCCAGGGCCCCAGCCCCTTCTACAGCAGTACCAGCAACACGGCGGCCATCGCCCGGGAACTACTTAATGGCTCGTCCCCGTCGGGCGATGCAACGGGCCCCCGGGGGAAGGCGGCCTCCCTGCCCACTATGTCCGTGCAGGCCTCCCAGCAGCTGGAGTACTTGGCCCGAGTTCAGGGCTTTCAGGTACGGGAAACAGTGAGCTCCTCATGGCTGGCCAGAAACACAGGACTGGGGGAATGTACAGAAGTGTGTGAGGGTGGGTGTGGGTGTAGTGGGTCTCCGTTGGTAGGTGAGTGTGTGTGCATGCCTGTGTGTCTGTGTGTATGAGCTCGCCTTTCAGCCAGAGCTACGTGTCAGCATCTGGCTGCCTATTTAAGTGACCCCCCCCCCCCCCATTGTGACATACTGTTATTACATTTAGCATAGTTTTGCATGACACCCCTCACAGGACACTATATACTTATGCACGTGTAGGCTTGTATTTGCAGTGTTTTTCTATGTCATTGACTGTCCTCTGAAAAGAAAAAAAAAATTGCCCACAAATGTGTGTTGCATTCGCCCACGTTATAACGAGGCCTGTTAATCTAGACTTCAGGTGATTTTCGTAATCTGCAGTGAAAACGTTTTATCTTAACTCGCTGAAAGCCCTGTGTCATTTGCTCAGAGCCTTCCTGCGTGCTGAAACCCGATAAAGCGGGACGGCAAAGCCAAACACAAACATTGGGAAAAACATCAGGTTCTAGTTTACTGGGCAGCTGTGGAAGATGACACGGCATGAGCAGGACCTCCTCCGGCCCGTTCGTGATTGCTGAGTCCCGAGACAGAGGGCTTCCGGTGAGGCTTGCTTAAGCAGGTGCTCGCGTAGCATGTGGAACTGCACGGAATATCTCGGAGACGGCCAATATCTCGGCATGCATTGCTGAAAATATCGCTGTACCCCTGCTGCCTCTGACTGTAAAACATCCTTTTCTGCTACATGCAGTGAAAACCAATCAGCAGGACCCTCTGCATTTTGCCTTGAAATCTTGCAGATTTTTACACTTTGTTATTCACCGTTTTTGCCGGTAACCTTCGATCCATCAAATCACCACTTCCATGTTGCTGTCACGCGTCGTTCATTAAAACGAGGGCTCTTTCCAACTATTGATTGGGTTGCTTTTTGTTGCGGAGGATCAGGGAGGATTATACTGATGCACAAAAGGTGTCATGTTTTGATTTAGAAGTACTTTGACCCATCAGTGCAATTTTTTTTAATTAATGAGAGAATAGATTTTTTTTCTTCCTTTTAATTTTGCTAATGGACGCCGGCTCATAGCAGGCTGGGATGCTTCCCTATGTTTCTTGTCTCTGCGGATCACAGCCGGTGTCCAGTGAGCTCCACCCACTTATCTGGGCTAGCCGCTCTCAGAGGTTCTGTTCGCACCTTCCATTGGGCTGCTCGTTAAAGGAAAAACGCCATTGGGGTCGCGTCGGGCCAATTGCGTGCCTTGCGGAAAATGTTTCGTCTCCGGCGGTGGCTCTTTCAGGATTTCAGGAAGTGACTTTTGGTGGTGTTGCTGCTGTTTCCTGTAAACGTCGACACCCCATTCCCCTGTAATGTGAGTTAGCGAAACACTCCAATAACCTGCAGCATACTGTAGACCTTGGGAGCGTTGAAGCTGGAAGAGGCTCTGTGAGCAGTAAGCAAGGATTCCCCCCCATCCAGATTGGCCAGCTGCAGATCAAGAACCCCACTAGGGATGGGGGGGTGGGGGCAGTTGAAGGCAATCTCTGTGGGAAACTCCAAACAGCCTGTCAGGTGTGTGTCACCCCCCACCCCCGGGGAGGCCTTTGTGTTACAGGTAGACTGTTAATGGGGACGGCCAGCTCAGGACCGCAACCTGCCCCGTTCCCTCTGCTCTGTGGGGCCTGTGCTCTGGCACAATGTGTCTGGGCTCAGTGCAAAGCTCACGCTAAAACATTAGCAGCCTTTGTTCTGCTCTTACTGTCTGCCCATGTCTCCTGGAGCCGAGCCGGCCGGTGTGTTTCGAATGGGGCCCCCGTTGGGCCTCCACCTGCCAGGGCCCACTGGACAGGCCACATCCACCAAACTGAAAATAAATAACGAGGCAGACAGTGCTGTGCCGGCACGATTTGTGCAAGGCAGCCCGGGCCATTTCCAGGCCTTTTGTTTGGTGACATTTTGACCCGGACTCTATTCATTATGTGCCCATATGCCATCGAGTCGTTAATCAAGTTCCCCGCTCAGGCAGGGTATAACTCATCGGCAGGTTATCACTGCCATGCTTTGATGGAAACTTCTAGATCCCCCTACCTTATAGCTAATGATTTTTGTTTGGACGGCTCGGCGAGCTGGTATTCGATGCCCTGCACACTGTCCGTTTCATAGGCAGGAGGACCGGGTCCTTCCACGACCCCTGCCAGCCCCATCTGCTGCCTGACCGCCCCCCAGCCCCCCCGCATCCGCCCTCCCAGTGAGCTGGCCGTAACTTTAGTACCCCGCTGAAATGGAGACTCTCCGAATGAGGCCTGTCTTCATTCTGCATGCCGGCCTGTGCTTTTCCTTACATTGCCTATCAGAATCTAGTTTGTACGTCTCTGCAACTCTCTGACACCTAAACATCCTGATGGTCTACGAAACATGTTGCCGGTACTCTGGAATCGGTAGGCAGTACGCCATATTACTGCAGGAGGAAAATGGTATTGAGCTGTTATGCAGGGAAAACGGGCCTCGCTGATTGGCCGAGATTAAAATGGCTTACCGTGCATGGCTAGATGGTTGTTACGTTGCCACGTTTTCCATTTCAGTGGTTGTCTCTCAGGACCAGCTGGGTGTCGCTGCTGCCAATTAGGAGCCATGTGACCTAGAATTCCAAAATATATGGCCAATAATTTTCAACGCTCAACACACAAGAATAGAGGAATGAGGATCACTCATATTTAAATAACGAGTCAATAAATCTCGTCTGGCTCAGCTCATGGGCAGAATTGTGAGGCCGCAGATCCCACCGGTCGTTAATTTGTTTTACGCGACGGGCAGCTTCAAGCAGCTAAACAAATTGCTCAGCGTGATGGGCTTCAGTGTTCTGTCAGGCACCTGTGCATCACTGGCTGCCAACGGTGAAGGTCTTGCCACTCCTCCAATCGACGCTTAGCCCTCCCACCCAGCGCCGGCTGATTCGCCAAGTTGGCAGTAATGTGAGGTATAGGGCAGCACACTCATGCATTTGTGATCAGCAGCCAGGCTTTCACAAAAATGGAACTGTAAAGACAGCAACAAAAAACAAAACAAAACAGAGTAACCCTGCCGCTGATAAGGGCTGCCAAGACATTTTTCGTTACATTCGAGGATCTGCTGGAGGTATCTGCACAATCTATGTGATAAAACTGAAAATATAATCCCTTAGTGACTTGTAGATTTAATAATGAGGAAGACGAAATGTTTGAGTTTATGTCACTAAACTTTTGGCTGTGACATTAAAAGCCATGCATTGGGGATGTAAATTTGTCTTAAGTCTCCAGTTCCTGCTCTTGTGGTTGTCAAATAGGTTTGATTTTAAAAAGAAAAAGGCTTTGTCTGTAAATATCTTTCCCTTTGGGTCCATCATACCATTTTCCTAACTCTGAAAACACCCTAAACAGCGTGTAAAGAAATATTATGACATTTCCTATCAAAGTCTCCCAAAATAGAGACCCAGAATATTAATATATTGAATTCACAGACATCTGAATCTCCTCCTGTCACACAGTTGTCATCTTAATCTAGGTTGATCACAGGAAGGCCCTTTCTTCAATGCACTCTTCTCTAACGTTTAAACACGTCGCTACTTTCTACCGGATCTCCAGTTACACTAAACAGAGATACCCTCATGCACGGTGACCCGTAACTGGCTGAAAGTGGCCTCACTCCACCGTGAATACCAACACGTGTACTGTGGCTGTCGTACGGCTTGCATGTCACGTGTAGTATTTGGGCCCACTGAAAAGACATTTTAATATACCAGACTAACGGTGTAGAACATGTTCATACACTCCGCTCGA
The DNA here is from genome assembly GCA_009936485.2 of Gymnarchus niloticus. Lineage (NCBI taxonomy): Eukaryota > Metazoa > Chordata > Actinopteri > Osteoglossiformes > Gymnarchidae > Gymnarchus > Gymnarchus niloticus. The sequence continues at coordinate 10,068 of JAACJT020001029.1, read as the reverse complement.
TGGTAACAGATGGTTTACTGGGATAACGGAACTTACCCACACATCCAGCACCTAGAGAGAAAATGTAAAGACATCGTACCATCGCGACACATAAAAACATATCCAGTATGGTGTGTTGGAGAGAACAGAATCAAAATGGATAATTTGCAGAAATGAAACGTTACGCTATGTAACACAAATTTTGTTCCTGGGTAGTACGTGTTATTTCTTAAATGCTTATGTTGTAAAGGTATAGAAAATGGCCATGACTTCCTTCAGACTTTGCTTTTGTGTCCTGGATAATGAAATGTAATGTAAATCACTCTCACGTATCAGCCCCCAATTACCCAGGTCACAAAAAGCAAAGTTTGAAGAGAAAAATAGGCCTTTTCCATTTACTTTAGGCATCAGCAATTGAGAAAGTGGGGACTTCCTGCACAGGAACAAGAAAAAGTAAAAATTTTGTTGCATAGTGAATTGTTCGCTTAATGATCTACAGACATAATGAGCTAAAGGAGGGCGGTCTTGCAGAGGGAGCTGCCGTTCCTCCCCGCGTTTAGGGGACACCCCTGCTTTAATGACGTATCGGATAAAGTTGTACAAATAATTCATTTTAAAGCGATTTAAAAGCAGCTTAGTTATTCGGAGTCCGTTTAGCGTGTTGGTTAGCCGGGTCGGGACCGGCGCTTCCGTGTGCCGGAGATGCGGTTTCGTATCCGCACGTCCACATTCTAGCCGGTTTTTAAAGACCTCCACTTCTACGTGCCTCATTGTGCCTAATATGAATGTCATTGTGTGTGTGTGAACTGCGATGTCTGTATATATATCAGCTAGGGCTGTTTATCACACACGAAAATAAGCTGGAAGCCAAGCGAGTGACGACAGAGAAATGGAAGGCTCCGGTGAGATGTCACTCGCTTGCTGGCCTTTTTTTATTAACATGTGTGCCAGTACTTAATTATTTAATAGCCATCATTTATTTGGCTGTCTATGTAATGTGGAAGAGGAATTTCAGAAAGAAACAAAAACAAAAAAAAAAAAATGGTATATTTCACATATATCCTAATGGAGTGACATTAACTGGATTTATTCCAGATTAAAGTGTGTTTTCACCTTACTCTCTCTCTATATATATACACAAATGTGTAGTAATAATAAGATGCTCACCAAGCAAAGGCAAACTCATGACTAATCTAAAGAACAGTGCAAAAGTCTTAAGCCACCCCTCATTTCTTCAAATGCTTCCAAAGAGCCAGACTTGTATTTTTTTTTTATGTAGTCTTGAGGAATAGATCTCCAGGCTTCCTGAAGGACTTTCAGAGTTTTTGGCTCTCATTTTCAGTCCAGTCTCTGTACCTGACCAGTTTCAGAGGAATGTTCTTTGTTTGTTAACCCACATAGTGACCTATGAATCATTCAAGCATGACAAAGCCATCTGACTTAAGGCATGAACCAGTGAAGAAACAGGTGCAGATGATTACAGATGATCAGATGATGTCTCAATAAATCACTGTACCTATTCTCTCATTTTCAAAGCAAAATATAAAGAAATGAGGGGTGACTCAAGTTTTTTGCACAGTACTGTACATGATATACAATAATCCAAATGCGGATGAATTGAAAAGTCTGGCTGACATATGCCTCTCCCAATGGCTTCATGTGCTGTGCACAGTTTTGGGTGGATATTAGAGAGGGTTAGGCACAGCAGTCAACCTGGAATTTGATTTAATTGCCTGACAATAACTGTCATCAGAAAAATTCATTTGTTTTGTTAAAAGGTAGGGAGATACTGTATACTGACATTAAATGTAATAACATTATTCTGTCTTTTTATTTCTAACTTTTTAGACTTTTTATAGAATGCTTATTATTTTTCAGATATTTCATCGAGCTGCGCAAGGCTGCATCAAATTCTTGCACGCAAGGCTTCAGCTGTATTATTTGGATGCCAGTGGACATTGTTTTAAAGGAGCTTAAATTGCCTGGGAAGTATATGAAATATGAAATGTTAATAGATAGTTTTCTGTTGATGTGACAGTGACTCTGTACTGTCCAGACTAAATGTACACTCAGTGGCCGGTTCGTTAACAGCTTGTTAAATCGAACAGGCAGCTCCTCCAAACAGCAAATCTTACGGCTGCAACTGAATACATACAGCACAGCCATGGTCATGGGCTGTTCGACTAAGCCTCAGAGCAGCCAAGATGCCTGATCAAAGCCATTTTGAACATGGCGTGATTGTTGGTGCTGTGTGTTTCAACAACTCAGGAACAGCCACCTTTCTTGTTATTGAGAGATAGCAGAGGAGAAGCCAGGCTCATTAAAGCTAGGAGGAAGTGCAGAAATAACATCTCAGAGTAAGAGTGGTCTGCAGAATGCCATCTCTGAATGCACCACCTTTCAATCTTTAAAGCAGGTCTGGAGGCAAAAATGTGTTGGACCTAATACTTTTTAATCGTGTCCTTTTTAAATAATATTGCTGCTATGTTTGACTTTTGGAATGCAATTTGGAACCATTTTTTGAATCTGAAATTGATTTTTCTTATGCGTGATGATGTCGTTTATGTGATATTGCTGGGTTGTAGTGTTACTGCAGATATAATTGGAATTGCCCTTAAATTAACTGTCGGTAACTAATGGTTACACCCTATAATTATGTTATAAATACATAGAGGTATTTTTTAATGGATAGCCATAATCTTAAACAGTCCCAGTAGAATTTTTGACTGATTTTTGATTATCCATGCGTAACGTAAAAGGGAGATGTTTACAGTTCGCCGTAATCATGTTTATGTCTGAGTACGTTTGCCTCAGAAGAAAAACCAGCATATTATTTTGGATTAGATAAACAGTTTATGGCCTGCTAGTTCTGTTTATCTTGGTGTTGCTTTCCTACGTATATAACATGGGCAGTTCCCATCTGCTTGGAATATGTTCTGTCACAGCTGTTCGCAGATTGTGTGACTCGCAGAGTTTTTTACCCAGCATGCCCCATGTTTAATTTTCCGCTCCCACACTCTTAATACACCTTGCGGTGCATGCCGTCCCCGACGCTCTCGTGTGCTCTTTTCCGGCACTGCGGCCAGTGCCTCGTGTTTCAGGTCCATGTTCCTCATTAGCCGAAACCCAGAGCTGGTGTGCTGGTACGAAATGTGCTTTTTTAGCTGACTTCCCTTATCTTGGTGGAGACTTTTGGCGTGCGTGGCGGTGATTTTTCCAGAGAGCTAGAAAGACATTTTCACATTAATCCTAACTGGCAGCTGCATGATATTATTGCTCAGATGAGCTTTTAATTTATATACAGATAAACTTGGACGAGCCCTTAATTTATATACATATTTACAAACTCATATTTCTGGTGATGCTTTGACACCGGAGTTTAGAATGTTGAGGTTTAACTCCACATGGAGTGCACCCTTCTCCCTGCACAGGACGCTAGGTGGTTTAACTGAAGTGGGCTTTTATCTTCCGCTCAGACCAAACACACACATACTTCAGGGGAACGCGGCCCCTTTGGCGCGGAACGCACTGGCTGGTTGACTTTCAAAAGGGGGGCGGGGTTTTCCACTTGCTGCTGACACCTGTGCCCGATTCGCAGCGGAGTCAGGAAGATTCCACATACACATCCGTGCGGGCGTGGCAGAACACGGATGCCGAGTTACGGTCAGGGTGATGAAAGTCGGTCCGTCTACGGGGATATCTGCCCCGTTTGAAGCCAGTTCTGACCAGCCGCCGACCCATTTGGAACCAGGTGGTCCCAGTTGGACCCCGACCCAACCAATGGCTGCAAACTGGCACAGTTCAGTTTGCCGGGGGCAGTGGGCTTCTGCCGGGAGAGGCAGCTGTGAGTGGGACACACTGCTTTGTCGAGCATCTTTCCATTTTAAGTTCTCCGATGCTTTTTCTGCATATGGCCAGTTAGGGCCTGCTGGATGGGGATCTCCCACCCTCCTGCCTTTGTCTTAGGGCGTCAGGGAAACAGCTCCAGATCCTCTCAGTGATATCATTTTGTTTTTTTTTTTTTTTCCTCAGTCATTCCATTTTCTCTGGGAAAATGACCATAAATGATTGTGAAGCACAATGATTCACTTATTGATTGCTAGCAATGTTTTTACTACGCATGACTGTAAAAATGCCGATAAAACCTGAAAGTCAAGTCAGATACAAGTCAGCTGAACATGGGCGCTTATCATCATGACATTCTTTAAAGGTCTGTTTTGTTTTGTTTGCTCAATTGGCTGAGTCAGGATGAAACTGCTGTGTAGTCGTGCAACTTCTGCTTGGCTTCGATGCTTCCTGTCAGGTAGCACAATGTAGTCACCCGGAGCCCCCCCCCCCCCAAAGTAACCAAGGTGATACACTTCTAACATCCGGGAGTGTAAACTACGTGGAGTCTCTTTGAATACTTCACACACCCTGTGTGTACCCCGTACTACACACATGGTGATTTCAACGCAACACTTTGCCCCGCCGCCCCCCTCGTTCGGTCCTGAGTCTTGATGCCGATTCCCTGTGGCCCCCAAACCGTTTGGTGTGACACATCCCGGTTACATCGGCGCGGTGATCGGTCGTACGGTTTTGCGACGCGTCGATTGTGCGGCTCGTCATGTGTTAGCCGGCGGCCCCTTTGTCTGTCTCTGCTGACCTGGCGAGAAGCCCTTTCACGCGGATGTGAAAACGCTCCCCTTGCCGTCTGCCAGCAGGAGTGGACCTCTGGAACTCTCTATTAGCCAGTTCCCAGCTGAGATGGATAAAATACGGCGTCCCATGACCCCGCTCCTGACAAGGACACGGCTGAGAGTCACACTCCCCCACAAAGACGACTAATGTTGTTGCTGTTAGACGTTCTTTTTTTTTTTCACTTCAGCTCTGAGGCTTCACATACCTCGCTGTGCTGCCTTCTCAGGCTCTCACACAGAACTGAATGACAGTGAAAATGCCCCCCTCCCCAAACTGGAATCGTTCCTATTTTCTATTTTAAAGGAATTCATTTCTGAACTGTTCGTTTTATGTGCTTGGCCAGTTCATTTACAAAGTAATGAATAGCGCGACTAAAAGTACAGAGTGTGAGAAACGACTGTTTCCATTTTGGCTTTTACTGATACATATGTAAGTTTGGAATTTTCTTAAATATGTTTTTGGGTTGTAGGATTCCATGTGGCGCTGAGCTGTTGGGCTGTTGGGTTATACGGCTGGGTCCCCTGAGATGTTGTGTTCAGAGAGCCTACAGCAGAAAGGACGTGGTGCTAAGCTTTTGGACTGTTGGGTCATATGGCTAGGTCTCCTGAGACGTCATGTTCAGAGAGCCTACAGCAGAGAGGACGTGGTGCTAAGCTTTTGGACTGTTGGGTCATA
>JAACJT020001027.1:0-16789 GCA_009936485.2 Gymnarchus niloticus | reverse complement strand
ACGTGACTGAGTTACCCGGTCATTATGTGAATGGATGTTCAGAAACAGTGGGGGATTTGAAATAAACCTTGAAGGCTGCCGACGAGCTCGACAGATGTTGAATAAGATTCTTTCTCTTTTCTTCCAAGACAACTAAATAATGCAGAATTTGTCATGTGACCTTTATAAATATATCTGAAATCTGGCTGTGGTGCTCTTCCATTAAAATTGTATAATTACATTCATGCTTTTTTCGCGTGCATTCAAGTAATTCCGGGCAGCAAGATAAACATGGTGAAAATAAACAGCAACGCAAACAATAATAGGTACAGAATATAACAATATACCTTGATAAATGCCGGTAAATAGAGGCCAAAGAAGTACAGACTGCATGGCATCGTCGTTTTTGTAGGGTGATGCGCAAATTTTGGACGTTCGTTTGTCGGAGTCTTGCTTGACCGCGGCCTGCTCATGAGTCATCACCCAGCAGCAGAAAGTCTTAAATTGAAAAATTGTGCAAATAAACATTCGTAAGTGTGGTTTGGAGCTAGGGGCTTTCGAGGACAAAAGCGAATGTTCTTCTGTTTGTCACGCATGGTTAGAATTAAGTAAGATGTAACCGAACATTTTAAATATCCTGACACACGTAACGCATAGCACAAGTTTCATGCATAGAAAAATGTCACTGTTGGTCATTTTCCTTCACCGTTCATTTGAGTATCTTTGCACGTTTTCTTTCGTTTTCACTCAACAAAGATATAGATTTGCTGGTTGGGAAAATGAACTGATTTTTCGATAAAAATGATAAATGGACTATCGGTTATTGTATGAACAAGACGCAAGACGTTCAGAGACGGATTCAGTTATGAAACATTCTTATCATTGCAGTGATAGTTGAATCACTGGCATACTTTTGAAATACTGTCGCAACATGATGGACAGGCCAACGCAAGACAAGCAGAAGAAGAATGTGTAAACGGCGGGCCTTCTCACGGTCCTGGATCTGCCATTGTGAAACAAGATGGTGGAACTGAAAAAGGCAGCCTAAAATCATGTATTATGCTGCCATGGAAGCAGGATAACACACCGGCGTCTTTACTGAGCAGTGGGGGGAATTTGGTCATCAGTGATGTAGGGAATCATCGTCAGGAAGTGCTTCCATTAAGTAAAGGTTCTTAATAGACATAGATCCCCAATCACTGGCTTGGAGCTGGAGGACGTTCGGGTTACAGATGTGGAGGGAGACTGCTGTGTCCTGAACAATATTTTTACAATGATTTTGTATGTGTGTATACAGGAGGGCAACATCCTAATATGTCACAATTCCTGCATTTATTTTGCAGTACCAAAATTTATTAAATTGCCTCTGTTTTAGTTTGCAGGAGAGGTAGTTTGCGTCCTGGGTTTGAGAAGACCTGCCAGGTTACTTAAATCCTACACCAAATAAGTATAAGATATATCCAGGGCTCATCTTTCATCGTTACAAGAAATCATGAATAATTAGCTGGGTTTTCTTGGCATATTTCAGAGTTTTGTCGCTTCGTATCTCTGACAATTATTTAAATAAGCACTACAAATTATTAACAGTAAAAAGTAGCAGGTTATGTATGGTAATTCATAATCAGGTCCCACAGAGTTTCAGAAACATCTCACCTGGGGAACAAGTCAATGCCATAGAGCTCCAGAGAGAGACCATCTCTGAAGAACTACAGCAGAGCACGTTGGCAAACCCGCCAGACCTGGGCCCCCAGAGCCTGGCAGACGGAAGCTAGACCACCGCACCAGTTTATGTTTGTGAAGGTCTGCCAATCTGACCGACCGGTTCTAGGAAGGTGGAACATCACGACTGACATGGAAAGTCACCTCAGGGTGCCACAGAGGAGAATATGGTACGTCCAATGGTTGAGTTGCCGATTCAGGAGGAACCGTGCAGGTTCTGCCTTGACTGGGAATCGATGGATCAACCTCGTGCACTCTCACACTGTTCAAGGTTTTATGGGAATATGATAAAACACTCTTCAAGTGTCCATCTGGTTATGGAAAATCAATGTTAAGATTTACTAATGGGTTAGAGTGTCTTCCTCTGTTTCGTAGGAGCTGCGTCAGCCTTTGCTTGGGAGAATGGAGGCGGGATGAGCCGCACTTGTTTCGGGTTAGTCTGTGCTGCCACTCTGGAGTACAACCAGGACCTTAGGGTAGCGACTGGAATGTATGTGATCACTGACATAGATGGAGGCAGCAAGGCTTCAGCTCAGGGATGCGAGAGGAGTCGGCTGTGGACCGGGGGCCCGATAACGATGCCTGATACAAAGCTTCTCACTGAGATTCCTTGGCCATGCCCCCTGGGCTGATTAAACGCACCCCACACAGCACCCTCTACTGGTCACGAATGACCGAAAAATTCTACGCTGCAGAGTAGTGCTAATTTGTTTATTATTCTTTTGTGTGCTTTCATGGATGCCCACCAGGCAACTCCTGTGTGTCATATGACCAGGGTTTTACCAGAAGCATCATGGGAAGCCATTTGACACATGGTAATATTCTCCTTTCGTGCAGACATGTCGAAAGAATACACTAGCTTGCTATATTACAGTAACAATGTTGCTGCTATGGCAACCTCTCTCTAATTTCACTAGAACATACTGTAGATAATTTTCTTTCTTTTTTAAGCAGGAAAAATAGAACGGCTTTGCCTTTCGCCGTACCAGTATAAAATGCGTAAAAAAAAAGTAACAGATAAATCATAAGCACATGCAAACATGGCTGAGAATCAAGGGGAAAACAGCATGTAATTACGGCTTAATGACATGTGCAACACAGGACATGCTTTCAGTCCCACAGGTCACACAGCCAGACAGAAGCACTGCAGGGTGACATAAACTGGCCCTAGATTTTTCCGTTGAAGATTCCCGTCCGTGAACGTTTTTTCAGCGTTACAGGTGCTAGGGGCCCTGCTTCCTGTTGCAAGCACATCTGACTTCCATCAGATTCTCATTGCCTGAGGTACTGTGTGAGGAAAGGATGACCTCAGAATCGTCACACTGGATTTCACGACCAAATTCCCTGCAACTGCTGGACGCTGCCGAATCCTCATTTACCCGCTCGCCAGTCGGAGCGTACCGTGTGGTCAACGCAAAAACTTAGCTGCCATATGAGAGCCAAGATGCCAACATTTCCTTTGTACTTAATAAACACTTCGGGGGCTGGCGAACTTTAAATTCCCCCCATCTGTCCGGGCCATCCGGTCTTGATGGAAAATTAGAAACGCACTCGTCATTAGACCATTTGCAAAGCCTTTTTTAGCTGCTCCTGCAAAGGGTCTTCACAGGAGAGATATTTATAAAGCGAGTCATGACCTCCAACGGTCTATGGAGGCCTGTAGCAGCGTTACCTAAAATACTCATCTCCTGTGCTGCATCACCTCTGTCCTCCGGGGATTTTTTCCTCTCTCCACCCATGGTGGTTGGCTACAGCTTGGGTTTTACTGAACTGGGATCAACACCTTTGTAAAAACACAAAATTGGTCTGGTGAATCAAGCGACATGCACCACAGTTAGGAAAAGCTCGACTGAATTTAAAGATTGCCCGCGGTGCGTAATGCTCCTCTCTAATCTAAATACGAAACATCCATTAGAATGGGGCTGATGCAACGAGGAAGCTCCCATATTTCTCACTCTAAATTAATTTTAAGTTATTAAGGTAATTAAGCTGCTAATAAAAACTAGTAAAAAGCCTCATGTCTTGCTAAACAATAGCTACTCTGGTTGGTGGGTATATTGTCATGAGCGAGGAACCTCTCCCGGGTAGCACAGGGTGTGTGACGACCCCTCGTCCAACACGAGGCACACACTCACACAAGGGGCACTTAATGCTAGGCTGTTGGACTGTGGGAGGCAGACTCTGTGGTCACAGAGGACAATGAGCTCCACAGATCGGGGGGGGGGCAGGAAGTAAACCCACAACCCAGGAAGTATAAGGCAGTACTGCCCACTGAGCCACCACAGCATCTATAATGCAAGGGCATAATTACTTATACTGAATTACTTTATTTAGTAAACAGCAATTAGGGTCCAGATTCACCACTTCCCCATACTGAATAAGCGGTTTTGGATGACGGATGTCTGTATGGATGGATGGATGCACAGACAAATTACCAGTCCACGTTTAAAAATAAAATGCATCCAAAAATCAATGAATACTAAAGCATGGTGATGAAGACTGATCCTTAATGCCGAAACGTAACATATCATAGGTCTCTCCCCGATGCAAGCATTTTTTTATAAATCGAGACTTTTCGACCATAAATATACATTTAAATTTATAATTATAGTGTGCACCCAAGGATTCCCAGAGGGAAATAAAAAGATGTTTTTAATTTTAGAGCTCGTTGCCATGAGTTTCTTGTTCACATGACTTGCAGCCTTTGAATTATGGATGTGTGTTTGAGGCAGCCAGTGGAACTCTGAAAAACAAAGGCACTCATGCAATCCAGTTTAAGAAACCATTTCATTGCTTCAAAATTTAATTGCCTGCAGAGGTTTTGGGGTTCGAAGGGCCTTCATTACTTGTTTTTTTTTTTTTTTTTTGCAAAAATGTCATTAAAAATGTAAATAAATTATGGGTAGCTGTGCTTTTTGGCAGCTTAAGTGATTTTTTTCCCCTGCTGCTTGTGGTCTATCCCTGGACTGTGGAGTCACATGACACAGAATTCTGAGAACACCACAAGGTTATTTCAGGGGTTGCACCCCCCTCCCCTCAATCCGGAATGTTCGGAAAGCTATAAAACATTGGATCACTGCACCCTTCAGGGACTGAAAATCCGGAACGGTGATTTATGTTTCACGGTGTCATACAGAAAAGCTGGGCATTAAACCGTCAATCGCCAACTGGATCGGTCTACTCCAACATATCGATCACGTCGCGGATTCCGTCGCGAGGACGTTTCAGACTTTCATTATAATATTTCAAAGGTAGAGACTCTTGCCTGAAGTGTCCCTTATGGTCTATAGGGTTAGCCGAAAAAATTGACAAAAAATATATTTGCTTTCCCAAATTCTGAAAGAAGAAAATGGTATATACAGAATGCAAAATTCTTGGTGAAAAAGTTACAATTTAACTCACTAAATGTCTCTCACTTACCAGATGTCATTTGGCTTAATCTTTTAAAATGTGTCTTCTAAATAGCTAATATTACCTTTCATTAAGTATTGCGTTCATTCTGAAGGTTGCACAGTTTGCTCCATTGCGTTTGCCACCAAACATGAAATTTTACACGTTACTGGAACGTCCCGGGATAAAACTGGTCAGGCCTACAGTCTGTGTTCCACTTTCTGAAATAGTCACTGGGCGTGTTATAGACAGTAACAATATTTTACACTTCTGTAGTATTATGTTGTTTCTCGGAAAACCGTCGGCTCGGACAAATCACCAGAACAGTTAGAAACAATTCATAGCTTCATATCATGACGCAGGCCTCTGCTGGACGGACAGAGCACCGTCACCCGGACAGAATGTGTTACTGGTAATACTGATATTCTTATGGCTGGATGATGACATGAAACAAAATGTTACAACAGAAATCTGCACTAAAGCTGAAATGGCATCGCATTATGCTGACTATGATACAAGAAGAGTAAACACAGCATATAAAAATCTCCAAAAACTACTTAATATTTATTTAGCTCAGTTTTCTTTCAGGGGTTAACGTGCCGATAAAGTCTGCCTGAATGGATCCGGGCCTCCTGACAGAAAGAAACAGGGTGGGGTGCCACAGATGGCCAGATGCTTGGCCAGTGGCCAGTGGCACAGCATGCTGGGGGCACTGGTTAATTCCTCACACAGACAATGGGGATGTGGCTGAGAAATGAGGGAACTCACCAGGCTGGGGGGGGGGGGTCACCAGCTTCCTGAATGAATGTTTCCAATGACATCATGGCTCCTGAGCACTTCATCTACGAATGGATTCTCGTATCGATTTTCCCTGGGGTCTATGAGGGAGTGAAACCTTCGCTGTCACGTTTTCCACTGTGCTAATGGAACTTTGACACGATGCTGACACTTTCTCTAAACCTTCAGTATTTCCTGTTCCTTCACTAGAGAAACGTTATAATTTAACAGGAAAGCATGTCTCTACTGCAGTGGCTTTGAATAGACTGGGAAACCCAGGCCGATTCTGTGTATTACTGCGATATCAGTCACTGATCTTAATCTAATTTAGCTTTTTAAAATTCGGAATTGGTGAGCGTATGCCTAGCTGGGTGAAAGAAACGCTGTCGTTTTTAACTGTCCTCGTTCGCATAAACAAAACAAAGTGTAAACAAAACAGAAACATACTTGACATTTAAAAAAAAAAAAAAATTCAGGTAACTCTCTCCATGGTCACCCTCTTCATCTGCAGATGCGAACAGCCTGCTCCTGAGCTGAGCATTATGGGATACAGCTTAAAACGGCCACCGTAGCAAGATCGAAAATGACAAAACTGTGCTGGCATCGTTGAGGTTTATTGGAAGAAATATGAGTGCTGAACAACACATGCCTGACACCTGAAATATCAGGTGAGGTGAATTATAACCCAAATTCATACTTCAGTTAAGCAATTCAGGCCCTTGTTCTGACTAAGAGGTTGGAAGATGGTGTCGGCTGAGATGAGCAGAGGGAGAATCTCTGCTGTGGACTTCAAAATGTTTGGAGAGCGCTGCATCTCCGCGGCAGGAGGCATTTTACCATGTTCTGGCAGACACTTTAGTAAACACGGTAAACTGCTGATCCGCAGGCATTGCGGGATTTTATCTCATACATTATGGAGCTTGGGTGGAGTGGGACATCCCGGATGTATCGGTTACCAAGAAAGATATATTTCGACTCAGCGTCTGAACATGCTTTCAGGGCCATCTCAAGCTGTACTCTTCAGACTGCAACTAACGCTCCAAATCTCCCAGCTCCGTTCCTTTCGCAGTCTGCAGTGCTTCTCCTCGACGAATTGCTGCAGGTTTATTCAAGAAACTCCCGGACAAGCAGAGGCAAGGCAGCCCCCGCAGAACCCACTATTACCCAAAGTGGAATCGATTGTCTGCACCAAGCCGAGACGGAGATCCACGAACGTGAAACAAGAAAGTCCCCCCCCACCAGTCGGCCGCCACCTCTAACTCACCTCAGTCTTTCCTGTTCAGCCCGGTCTCTCTCAGAGGACGGCGTGGTCGGCGTGCCGGATGCGTGGTGTTACCACTGCGATACCCCAGTACCTTTTTATCAGCCCAACACTATTTTTCATTTCTATGGCAACTGATTTTTGGCAACAGAATGTAATTAATTTTCTGCCTGCATCATTTACACATGGCTCCTCCAGTATATGGAGAAATCTATGAATATATTCATTTATATTTCGTATCTCGTACTGATATCAGTCTAGTTATTTGGAGGTTTCTGTCCAGTGATTATTGCAATACTTTAAGATTACTAGTTACAACCACGCCATTTGGTTGCTGACGATTATATAAATACACTGTATATAGGCCTATACATATCTTGTTTTGTCAGTTTTGAGGACTTTCTTCCACAGACAAAATGTGTATATAATTTATAAAACCTGTTTTCACTCTTCAAGGAGGCAGGTGACCATCCTATCCAGTAAATCGAACCCATTTTTAACCCTTCGACGAGCCAGGTGAATAATGGCCCTGCTAGGATCATCAGAGTTTACTTTCCTGCTTGAAGCTCCACAGACCATAATACTCGCATTTCTGACATGCGGAGTCTGTCTGGCTGTCTCCTGTTCTCATTTCCTCGGTCGGTGAGTACAAGTTGGTGGGGGGGCAGGACAGTGATAATGTGCTGGGTTCGAATGATCTCTAGTGTCCATGGCAATCGGTGATGAGAGCCTCAGGTAATGAAACCCAGCTGGCCCTAATTGCACGGATCACTTTCTACACTGTAAATAGGGTCAGACGGGAGACCTGGGGGGTAAGTGGAGGCAATGTGGATGGAGTGTGCCTTCCCTGGGCAGTTTATGTACTCTCCTCTTTCTCTCGCTCTCTTTTGATTTACGTTTGCACCTTAAAGCGGCCCGGTCCCCATTTTGATTGGTTAATTTACTGTAATGTCATGTGCGGATCGATGTCACTCCACTGTCTTGACCTCTATCACCGTCTATTTTCTTGCTGCCCTCTGTTGTTTTTGCAGATGTTTTCCCCATTGTTGTCTGCATAAGAAGGAACAAACCCTGGGGTCATTGACCCTCATACCCAGTTAACCCCTCTTTAACCCCTCAATGCAGTCGCGACATGACTCAGTCCGTCTCGTCCCCGTCCTCTTCTGACACCTCACGCCGACGATGCCTGATGTTATCGAGTTTCCTCGCTATCCTTGACACGCCTCCCGGGACAAAAGCAAGGTGTATTTTGACAGTCGCCGTATCGACTGTCGTCAAGGGAACGGCAAAGGACACTACAGGATGTGTGGCATGATCCAGGAAGACCTTCAGCTCTATCTGACTTTGGGCTCCATACCCCATTTCACACACATTGCGTGCTTAAATTAGCCCCTTCATTGTGCTTTAGAAAAAGCAGCACTATCTAAGCTATTATATTCAAAGCTCTCTCTGCTCTGACCCTTACCAGCTCCGTGGCCATCTGCCGTGCTGGTGCAAAATGTTCTCTGCTGTTGCTGGGAGACGAGAGTGTCAACATCATCCGCGTGCCGTGACATTTCCCAAAGCACAGTGCAGTAGCCTTCCACATCTGACTTTATACCGTCACTGCTAGATGCATGTGGAATGCGGTGGAAGACGTTTTAGAACATTTATCTGTACCTGTATATGGGCTCACAAAGCTAAACATTAGAATATGTACAAATAAACAGCAACACGGCGGAAAATAACAGGAATTTCTTCTGTTACTGATATGATGACTTGAAGTGTTGGTTCACAAACATCTCGTCAAGAGCATACCTGCCATTCCACTATCCAGCAGACTTAATTCATTAACTTAGTTTATTAACTTGAAGTTGTCAATTTGCCAAACAATTTGCATCTGCAGTTGCATTTAACAAATCCATGGGTAAACTGATTGGTAACTGCGAACTCCGCGATGACGGGGAAAACACGATTGAAGTATGTAGACTAACGCTTTGATAGACGTGAGGTCACGGGTTTACAGCAGCATAAACATAACGAAACTTTCTTCGCCCGCCAAAGACAGCATGTGGCACGTAGTGTACGTGGAACGAGTAAAACTACGATTCGCAGGACCCAAAACTCAGAAGTAAGCCTCAGGAAAGCTCGCTAAGCCAGTAAATTTGCTTCGTAGTACAGTCATTTTGCTTCATGTAATTTGCTTGCAAAGGAAGTTCTTAAAGTGGATATAAATTTCTCAACGAGGCCAACACTGTAATGTTAGTGTGCTTATTGTTCTGAGAACAAGATTTTCTTCTGTCTTTACCTTTTATATCTATGGCTCCATGTATACCTGGCATGATTAGTACGGCTGCTTCACTTCCTGGCCTCACCTTCAAATGCCAATAGTTCCTTTCTCAAAGCGTGCCGAAACACCGACCGACCGACCGACCGACCGACCGACAGACAGACAGACAGACTGATCGCTTGTTCCGTAACAGCTAGATCACCGTTCTCGAATGTTTTTCACACGTGTGTTTTTAATTTATACAACAGGATGTAGACCCAGTAGAATGACATGTAACCATTAGCCAGAAAAATTACACACTCTGTTAGGTATGGCTGGAAATAGGTATGGTCCTCAGGAGGGGACCCTTCTGGTCCTCAGGTGACAGACGTTCTGAGGAAATTCGCTTCAGCTGAACCAAAGCTGCCAGTGTCTTAGCTGCAGTCTGCCTAAGGTTTCTTGTGGATGGAAATTTCATGTGGATATCACGCTGAACAGCACTGCTGCTTAAACGCGTGTAATTTAACACCATCTCGAGTCTGAGCGGAAATCCCCTCCATTCCTCTCTCAGTGGTGGTCTCATGATATTTGACAAATTGTACCTCTTTGAATCCAAAGTCCTGAGAGGGATGGAGACGTTAGCTGGTACTGACAGTTTGCACCAAATCCCACGGCAGTCTTAATGAGTGTAGCACTACGCACCATTCACTAACACTCCACCTCATGCTGTGCACAGGGACAGCCCTGGAGGTCACGGATCTAAATTCAGCAGACTGACCTTCACTCCACAATCATCTTCAGCTCCATCTCCTCAAGTACGCCCATGCAAAACGTTTCCTTGAATACCTACAGCCAGGTTCTGATATCTCACCTCTAGTTTCAGACTCAGTTCAGCTAATACTAGCTTTGACGACTGGTTTATTTAAGCTCTTAAATGAGTGGAATGGAACGAATATATGGAATTGTTAGGGGAACTCAAGGAAAAGTTAGGGAATAGCAATTCTGCTAAACGCTCAAAACACACAACTATTTTAATTGCATCCTAATGTCATGCAGGCTTCTGAACTTATCTGATGAATTTCAGTTGCAACCATTTGCACCAAGAGAGCTAATTTCTCAGTTTTCAGCTTCAGGCATGGTATACCACAAAGTACTATCTCTCCACTGATCACAGTCCGTTACTCATCATTAGTAATTCACAAGCAGCAGGCAAAGCATTTAACCATTTTTTACTTAGCAGAAGCTTGTCTCCAGAGCGACATATAAGTGAGGAACCTTGCATTCAGGGTCAGCCAGCATCCAATGTCCCTGGATCATCTGGAGGTAAGGGCCTTGATCAAGTGACGTGGTTACTCTGCTGGCCATGGCATTTGAAGCCATGACCTCCAGGACACAGCATCAGAATCCTAACCATCTGAACTCCACATCACCCCAGTAAGAGGGCCTTCCTTACATCGAGCTCTTAACTCTGCAGTGCTATTGGGTTGGCTCACTATGAATGGCGACACCCACGGTGCGTTCAGCACGGTCTGCCGGAACCGCCCACGAGAAACGCGAAGCTTTCGGCAGAGACGACTCCAGGCCCCCACATTTCCCCAGCAAGCGTCGCCCGGCTTCCTGAGCTACTCGTAACAGAGGTGGATCTGGGCCCACTTACTGATCGATACTCCAGCTTGCCCCGTGAGTGAACTCTCACTCTGCTGAGCCACTCGAGAGCACAGCTCGTGTTTGGAAATGTTCAGCGGCCCGCGACAAGTACTAGACTCCATAAACATGCGCACTTTGTCCTTAAAGCACGCCGGCCGTCCCTTGGCGTGTCACACGGTCCGACACGGAGCGGTAACAGGGGGCCGTAAGGGCCAGCAGACTCCCTTTTGCATGTAGTTTACATAAATTTCAATATATTTACATTGAAAGCACGACATGTTCTGGAACAAAACTGACAAGAGGCACCTTGGCAGTATCAAGTAGAGTCTGACAAACTCGGAATGAAGGTACTTCACTGATTATACGAAAAAATATGCAAAATACTTAACATCGAATCATCTTATCTGATTCCTAAGGAGGCATCAGTGATGGTTTATATCTGTAAAGAATACTCCAGGCTTTGTTTATTGCATGTAATATATTAACTATAATATAAATAACAAAATGCTATTTTGAATGATTAATCAGAATGGCAATTAATATGTATATTGGATTCCAGAGGAGTTTTCCAAGTTTGTTCTGAGCAAATGCAATAAAGCCTGATAAAATAAAGCCTGATAAAATAAAGCCTGATAATATAAAGCCTGATAAAATAAAGCCTGATAATATAAAGCCTGATAATATAAAGCCTGATAAAATAAAGCCTGATAAAATAAAGCCTGATAATATAAAGCCTGATAAAATAAAGCCTGATAATATAAAGCCTGATAATATAAAGCCTGATAAAATAAAGCCTGATAACATAAAGCCTGATAAAATAAAGCCTGATAACATAAAGCCTGATAATATAAAGCCTGATAATATCGTAGCAGTTTTAATTTGGGAATACGGGCCAAGCCCAAGCTACGGCTGCTTTGGTTTCACCGTGCCTCGCCCTCTCCAAGACCGACGGTTGCCTCTCAAGTCGAACGCCGCTGACTCTCATCTCCTAAGTCATTAGTTCTGCAAGAAGTGGAGAATTCGCCACGATGTTACCGCCAACACAGCAACACCGACTGACAATGAGAATTTCATAAATCCACATCGCGGTGCCGTCACTGCACCTGGCATCGTAAAGATGACCGCACATGCCCCCGTCCCCGAGGCAGGATAACCTTAACCTCGGCTTCTCGGTGGTGGAGCCAGCTTACATAACTTTCTCCCCTCTTCTGGAAAATGACTGCAGACCCACTTCCTCAGGCGGCAGGGACCCCTGGAGACCCCTGGCTCGATTCCTGCTACCAAAGCACTGGCAGTATGCATACATACATGTTTCTGCAGATTCCAAACGCCCGAGGACGTATAACATTTCACTGTTTGGAAGCGAGCCTGCAGACAACTCCAGTGAGCCCACGGATTGTCTGTGAATGTATTATAATATTCACTGACTGTACTTGTATATGCTGTCAGTGTTGTTTTTGATGAAATAATCACTTAAATGAATAAACTATAATGAAACATTAAAAACTGGCCATTTCTCTCTGTGGATACACGGTTGCTTGTTGACAACCAAGGCTTCTTTTGTAGAAGAATGTTGCTAAGGTAACAGGACTCATCAAAATTGCTATGAGACAGAAGTGGCCCATTCAATCCCTATAACCTGCTGTTAGACCTTTACAGCACATCTTGGCCACCAAGCCTGTCCACGCCACAGGAATTTAGATGATTTTCTGGCTTCGGTGACGAGCGAGGTGTGCATTTCCATGTCGACCAGAGGAGCCCACATCCAATCAAGGCCAGCTGGTATGGTCCCGCTTATGAACCTGGATCCCACAGGATGGGCTCTGCTGTTGTACCTATCAGTGTGGATCTTTAACGAGTATTTAGTAATTAACAGTCCATCCATTTGGTAATGATGTGACCCCTGGGCACATCCGGGAACAAAACGCCACACTATCACAGGGTACACACACACACACACAGTTCGACAACAACGTGGCCGAGGGAAACCTCCAGAAACCCGGAGATGACTCAGGAATTAAACTACACTGTGGCTACCCTTCTGCCAGACAACCCCTGGTAATTAATAGCTTGTGTGTGAGTTAAGCACTCGATGGATGTTGTCATGCTGAACCGAACAGAAGCTGGGCTCGAGTGAGCATTGCATTATTTGATTGGCTGTCTAAATGTCATGTGACTGTGTGGAAAATATGCAAATTCACTTCATGACCATGTCCCGTGGACTCCTGCCCACCCCATCTCAGCCAGGAATGCACCGTCAGAGGTAACCATAGGAACCAAAAGACGGAGGTCCATCCATGCTAACTTATACGGTAGACGGTTGTGGGGAAGCTGGATAACAGGGCACGTGGCATAGCCTGTACTTGACGGGCTGCTGGTCCATCACAGGGCACACGGAAATGCAAAATTACACACCATGGCCATTTAGATATACCAATTCGCCAAAGCTGTACCTTTTTTGGACCAGAGCACCTACAGTATATAAACACGGGGAGAACATGTAAACATAAAGATGAGGACAGCAGTTGAACCCTCAACCCGGGAGGTGTGAGAGCACAGTACCACACAGTGAGAACTTACATTTTTTTCTGCTATGCTGTTTTTTTAAAGGAACAGTTACTCAAATAACTTTGAAATTCAAATTTAAGGCAAGTTGCTCAAACGTTTTGTGACTATGAGCAACACTGAAAGACAGCTGATATACCAAGAACAGTGATAAGTGTTAACGTAATGCATTTTTTTTATTGTTCTGGCTGAGTTTGTCAGGGAAACAACAACAAAAAAAAAACAGTACATAAATTAATTTCTTCCTAGACATAACAGACCCTGTGTAAATAAATAAACAGTTACTTTTGATATCTTTAATAGTATGGTTTCTTTACAAACATATGTTGACAGACTCAGTTAATAGACGTTAACAACTGATGGGAACAACAGTGGAATATCATGACCGCATAAGTGAACTCTGCAGGCAGTCTGAAGCAGACTCCAAGCCTTCACAGCTGGAGACAAACAGTAAACAGCCACAAGCTGCATCTGATCGACTTTGACACATTTTCCTCGGGAATAGGACCCCTCCGCCGTTCAGAGGGCGGGTAAGAGACCTGTCAGTGTACAATACACCTGAAAGATGACAAGAGCGTAAGGAAAACATACGGAGAGCCAAGCGATGGGCTTAATGACTATTGTCTCCAGTAAGGTTCAAGATCGCAGCAGGAAGCTGAGCTACGCCCACCTATAACTTTCCTTCATGTGGCCAGAATTTATTTTCTCCCCGTGAAATAAATGTATCAGGCACCCTGAAAAAAAAGATGAAAAATAACAGGGTAGACATAAAAATATAGACACTGTCAAATCCAGACGCATTTTTTTGGTGCTTCGGGTAACATCATGCACGTGGACCATGCTTCAGCGTGCCAAGTTTATTTTACTGGCACGTGTTTGCTGGACAGATTTATTCTGGAAAAGCACAAAATGCATTGTTCATAGTTTGCTGCAGTCCAGATATCTTACATCTCAGTCGTAAACAATCAGGGACATTTTTCAAAATAATCTCTTTAAATAAATGTAATGTACGGTCTTCTAGAGGGAAGGAATCCAACGCTGCTTCTTTCACCCACTGATAATTCCTGTACAATATTAAATAAAAATAAAATAAGAAAAACTAATAACAATAAGGAGTTTTGCTTCTTTCTTTTCCACAAATTTAATTACAATTACAGTAATTATATGGAATTAATTTGGGAATGTCTAACTAGGTACATATTAGTGTAAATAAAACCATCAGTAAAATAATAATATAAAATGTATTTCATTATCTCTGAAGTATAACTGACGTGTTCAGTTTATGGTTTCCAAACTTATCCTGTCAGGCTCCTCCTTTGTAGGTAAGAATATTTCAATGCCCCCCCCACACACACACACACACAGCACCCAACCATCAAAAGTCTGGAAATCACTGAGCTTATCTATAGCAGAATCTAAATGGTAAGACAACTGACCCTCCTGTCAACCTTTAACATCAACTTTTCACTCCGTCATATTTATACGAGGATATGATTGCAGGCCATGGTGGAATTCTGTGCTATTTGGTTAATGGACAAATTCAAAGCTGACATTTTGAAAGAGTCTCTTTTGGCTATGGTGGAGGGTGAAAACTGAAATCGGCGCGCACAGATGAAGAATTAGGAACAGCTGGAATCAGCATTCACAGACAAATGAAGAACAGCTGGAATCAGCATTCACAGACAAATGAAGAACAGCTGGAATCAGCATAAACGGATGAATCAAGGACAGCCGAAATCAGCATTCACAGACGAATGAAGAACAGCTGAAATCAGCATTCACAGACAAATCAAAAACAGCTGAAATCAGCGTAAATGACAACAGCTGAAATCAGCAGACATGGACAAACTATGAACAGCTGAAATCAATGTACATGGATGAATCAGAAACAGCTTGTCAGAGTACATGCACAAATCAGGAACAGCTGAAATCAGTGTACCTACATGAATCAGGAACAGCTTGTCAGAGTACATGCACAAATCAGGAACAGCTGAAATCAGTGTACCTACATGAATCAGGAACAGCTTGTCAGAGTACATGCACAAATCAGGAACAGCTGAAATCAGTGTACCTACATGAATCAGAAACAGCTTGTCAGAGTACATGCACAAATCAGGAACAGCTGAAATCAGTGTACCTACATGAATCAGGAACAGCTGAAATCAGCTCTTGCTGAGTGGCTGTAGCCCTGAGGAAGGAACACCACGGCTCCAGAAGCCTTTGAAAGAGCTGTGCTCACAAATAAATTACCAGGAATTGGGCGGGGGCGCTTCCCGACAAAAGAGAGCGGAAAAAAAAAAATGTACGCAGGCAGACTTCTGGGAAAGGATCTATGGAGAGAAGGAATCTTAAAAAGATAGAAGGTAAACAGAGAGACCGTTATTCCGGATTCCAATTTAATCGGTGTCTTTTCTTCCTCATACTTTTTGTCTGTCTCTCTGCTGAGCACTTCAGAAGAACACATCCGTGACTTAAAAGGGAACCTGAAGACTGGAGGCCAGCGGAAGGTATGAGCTGCTTATATGTGAAGACATTCTGTCCTCAGCTGATGAAACCCAGCAAGGGCGTCCATTCAGATGGAGCAATAACACACAGACAGGGTGAGTGACGGGCAGCTTCCTGGGGGATGGTGATCATGTCTGAGCAATGCCACAGAAGTGAGGTTCAAGAGAACCAGCAGAGCTGGGTAAGACTTCCCTCCAAAAGTCCAATGACTTAGACACACGCGCCACTCCAGAAACTCCGTATGGGTGTACATCCTGCTTTTGATAAGAAACTATTATGTCATTCACACACATTCTTCCATTAATACCTGAAAGTCCATTTATTTATTACCTACATTGAAATCCAGGCTCTTTAAAATGCTTTCCTTACAAAAAGAATGTGAGGGGGAAAAAAAAAAAAACCTGTTCTGCCCATGTGACATAAACACAGAGATGATGAAGGTAATATTGAGACTTTCCACATTCTGGAAACCCCCTGTGTCAGCAGACTTCCCCCGCCTCTGAAAACGGGCCACCCTCAGCCATTAGGTGCCTGTCAGGTGACTCACAACTACCGAACTATTGCACTCATTTCGCATGCTAGCAAGGTTATGCTCAAGATTCTGCAAGCTAGGCTTCAGCGACATATAGACCGAGAACTACCAGAAGTACAAGCCGGCTTTAGAAGAGGCAGAGGAACTAGAGATCAAATCGCCAACA
>JAACJT020001026.1:0-16792 GCA_009936485.2 Gymnarchus niloticus | reverse complement strand
GAAGCAATGAACATGAGTTTGGGCAGGCTCCAAGAGGCGGTGGAGGACAGGGCGGCCTGGCGTGCTGTGGTCCATGGCGTCACGAAGAGTCGGACACGACTGCGTGACTAAACAACAAAGCAGTCCAGGGAACCAGCAGTTTTTAATGCTTACCTTGATTTTTAGGTACATTGTAATTGTTATGCACAATTCCTAATTGTTAATAGGACAGTGAGTACTAATCTGACTAGTGCACACAAAGGAACTACACTTTTTCTATATGTTACAGGGTTAATGACCTCCTTTAAACGCCAAACTACAATTCCTTACATGATGTAAAATGTAATGGGGGGGGGGGGGTTAATCATAGTCTGGTAAAATGGAGCATGACCTTGAGGCGGTACAATTTAAATGTCATAAAACATATTAAAATTGTAAGGGTGGATCATAAGCGTTCCTCATAAAGAAAAGCAGGCATTTGACCTCTGTGCAGCCTTTGATGTGCAGTACAGGAGGACTGACTACATTTTTATGTCAAGTTAATTTGTGACAATGCGTATGGCTTAACTAGGGAGGCAGGTCTGTCTTTCTTCTGAGCAGGTGGGGACACAGTGAAAATATCTTTTAGATTGCAGCAAACTTCCCAATGCATGCTCCCACTTTAATAGCAAGTAATGAGCGAGAATATTGGCTGTATTTTTTATAGATGAATACATTTTTATCGAAGCTGACCGTAACACCACACAGTCTCTGTTTTTAAAAATGCTTTTTTAATGTTCTTGCGATTGTGAAAACATCGCTCGGAAAAGCTCCTGGCCGGGGGACACGTACGCACGCTTGTGCATACGCAAGGCGAGAAGGCCACATGTTTGCAGTTACTGTCCTGCTGCTATTGCTGGCTTATTTGGTCTCACCATGCCAAACCCGAGACAACTTGCAGCAATTTGAGGAAAGCCGCAGTTTAGGAGTACTGCATGTTGTTAATGGTAGAATGAAATATTGCTCCTGGCTCGGGGTCCTGCTCTAGATGCTAATCCAGCGCTTTGAAATATGGCATGATGAAGAAGGAAGCAATGTTTACTGCAAAGCATGTCAACATATGGAACTCTGAAATAAATATCAAGTCATTACGGTTTTGTTAAAAAATTAGTGTAAAGAAGCAATGCTTTTTACGATAAGGGAATGATATTTTTACAAATAGTACTAATTGTATTAATGGACCCCCCCCCGGCAATCTGGTCTGTTTACAAAGACAGGCGTTCCGTCAAATCAAATTTATCCCGTGTGACAGACTGGAGTTTGACTCGCAAGGATACGACTGAATAACTGGCTCTGGCTTGCTTCATGTATGTTGATGTCTGCTTATAATGTATGGAATTCTGTCTCCAAGTAGGCATGGTGTCCTTCTAAGGAGGGGGTGGGGCATCTGCTTAGAATGTCATTACTGGCCTATTTTGCTTGAGCCTGTCAGTTATTTTTCTCATGAGGGGAGGGAGTAAGTCAGCCTCCGGAAGATAATGTATGGATCTATAGCTGCGTGTGAAGAAAGGCCTACGGTATTATAAAACGTTATAAAAACGCTCCTTTTTCATTCAGAACATGTCGTAGCATCAGAGAGTAAATTAAGGGGACTTAAGAAAATGCAGTGAATTGCGGACAGATTTTTTTTCTATTGCTCACTTCTAAAAATCTTTGGTTCAGAATGAAAGCCTGACTCATAGTTTTAATGTTTATACAAATAAATATGGACAGAAACGTCATACAAATATCCCATTTGAACATGTCCTTTTCCCGGATTTGCCATAGCCACACCTCTTGGTGTAGTTACTTTCCGCAAAGCTACTGCCGACGACTGTAACATTTTCGGATTGCGCAAGGTTCAGTCTGGTCTGTAGCTGCGGGGCACTTGGTGTGTTTGCCTGACCTTCTGTTGGCTGAGGAGGTGTAGAGCTGTTGTTTGTTGAGTTGGAGTATCTGAAGTATTTAGAGGTCTCCTGTGAGCCTTAGACCACTTGCAATGAAATAAGTGCTATTGGGTCTGTTGAAGGCTTTCTGTTGTTGAAGAAAAGCTTTGTGTATAAAGCATTTTCAAGTGCAAACTTTAAATGGGGTTTTATTTGTAATATTGCATCTTTTATGAAAACACATTTTGAAGAATGATCATGTTGTCCTTTGTGTGGACCATGTGGATTTTTATGCATGTTGTGCATAAAAGCAGGTAACAGAAAACCACCCCCCTACCCGCTCCTCGTTAAAGGGCCGGAGCCCATTTCCTCATTCCCCTTGTCAAGATGTATCATGTGACCCTCCAATTTAGTGGTTCTCCACGTGGGAAGATGGAAATGGCTACTGGTGCGGCTAATCAACCCTCAGATGCAGGCCCCGCGTTCTGGCGGAGCCCCAAGTGTTTGCTCATTAATGTTGCGAAAGCAACTGCTTTAGAATTGACGTATCTGAGGCACGCACGCTTCCTCTGTGTTCGGAAATAAAAATCAAAATATCGCTGCCCGGTTGAGCTACATCCCGGTGCCTAGTATGCCACTCTGCTTTCACGTCCACTCCTGCATCTGTCTGTGCAAATAACCACGATGTCTGTTCACATCCCATCTTTTGAATGCATTTTCCTGCCCTGCCTTTCCCAGGAGAATAGCCGTCAGATAGTTAAGTGATTCTTCACCATCGCGACAATGGCTGGGCTATAGTGAAATCCATCTCTGTCCGTGATATCGGCCCTAATTTTGAAAACGTGCTTGTTATGCCGGAGAGGGGTGATTACAGACAAAATATGCAGGTATTATACAACGTGCCATCATACCATCACTTAAATCAAGCCTCAGATCAGTCACCTCTGTGTACTGGAGAAGCAGTTGTGGCAGATTGATGGATAAATAGATATCACTTGTGTTGTCCATTTGCTCTATTTATCTCTCATTTATTTAACACACTTTTGTACTTTTGTTTTTAGCTACTTAACTGAGACCTTCATCTGAAGATATAGACAAGGGTTAGAGCTTAGTCACAAGTTCAGATTTTTTTACTGCAGCGAGCTGTGTAGTATGTTCCAGGGTGGGGCAAAGTCAAGTGACTAGCCAATTTGTTAACTAACTACTTCTGTGCCACATCATCATTGACGTAAAACCAGCTTTTGTTTTTCATAATGCTCTGAGATGCCCGATTCTGCTCTCGGTGGTAGACCTTCCCGATACCTGGTGTCTCTTTGGGTTCTCTGTGTCTCCTGCTTTTCATTAAATCTCCTCTTCATCACCATTTCTGTCCCATCCCTCTGTCACATTGCTCTGTTCCTCATCCTGCCTAAAGCGAGTCTGGCGCCATTGTGAAAGATTGCTTATGTACCATTGTTCCAGTCGATGAAAGCTGCCATTCTGTTAGTGGCAAGTGCTCACGCTGGCCTTGGGGGGGGGGGCATCCACCTCTCTCCGCAGTGATGGGATGGGGGGTACCTCCTGGGGCTCTCCGCGGAGCCACTCAGAGCTGGCAAAGAAGCTCACCAGATGGTCACCACTTTGGGGCGTTACATAAAAGCACTTGGCACTTGCCAGATCATCACATCCTGGTGATGCCGCCTCTGAAGGGTGAAGGCGTACGAGGCTGCCTTTGCAGCTCCTTCAGCCTCGAGTGCCGACGTGATGTACTCAGACTGAATGCATTACGCTGAACGGTCCGGTGTTGACGGAAAACCGCCAGGCTTCGGTTTCAGCAGGATGAGTGGCATCAGCCCTTAGAAACCTACCACCATCTCCAGCCGTCCCCACAGCATCCTAACACTCTGAAACTGCTGCTAGTTTCCAAGGAAGCGTGCGATTAATTTACAAGCGGCCATGCCTGACGAGAGCCTGGTTTGGTTGCCATGGAAACCATGTGGCGCTGGAGGGCGGATGCACAGCATGGGGAGTCTGGGGGGGGGGTTTATCCCCCCACTTCCCGTTAGGTTTGGGCGGGATAACTGACAGAAAGGGTTACACGAGGCCTTTCGTGCTATGAAAGGGATTATTTAGATTAACGTGGGAGACGCTAGTGACAGGTCTCGCATTTATATGTATAAGGGGGCGCACAAGCCCTAGATGGGACATTCCAAGTTAGTCCTTCACGGGGAAGGAATGGCCGTCGGTTTATGTAGACTGCACAGTGGATTCCGCTCATGCGTCCCCCCCACCCCCCCACTGCGTGATGATTTTTATAACATCTCCTTCAGGGTCCTGTATGTGAGCATAATGTCATGGTAGCATTGAAGTTTGCGGTTAGGGTCGATTCTCATCGGTGTGCATAACCTCTGCCCGTGGCTTGAATCCCTGAGCAGCCCAGTTTGTCCCTTCTACTCCTCGTGCATGATGACCATGGAGGCGCTAAACACTCTGTTCACCAGTTTAAACAGGGATTCTTGACTGCGCGGTACGTGCCAGCATCAGGGAATCAAGCTACTTATGCTTAGCTGCTTAACTGACACTTATACCCATGGACTAATTTAAGCATTTTACTGCTGAATATTTTACCAGAGTGATTCATGCTGAGGAAGTAAACTACCTCAGAACATTTCCTAGGACATAACCTGAAAATGGCCAGTCTATGAGTCTGTGTCCTTAACTACTGTGCCACCTATTGGTCCTTAATATGTATAACATAATACCTTACTACAGCTGAGTACATTATCTTTGGTCAAAACAGCAGACCCTTGGAAGGGACATTTTCACAAGTAGATTAGAAACCAGTGATACCAGATGATGCAGTTTTGTTGTTGTTTACCAAAATAGTTATGTACGTCTGTGTGTCTGCGTTCTTGTGCACTTAGAAAATCTGTTACCTGCTTTTATTAATCATCATGCTCTGTTGCTGAAGCTATTACTATGGCAACACACCGAAGGTCTGGTGTTCCTGAAGCGTTTTGCATCTTTGCTCTGTGGTCTCAACGACTTGTACTCCAGATCTCACATTTTATGAGCAAAAGCTGAGATGCCCCTGGATGGAGTCGGGATGGAAAGTGAGAGCTTCATTTTGTATGTAAATGAAAACATGTGGAACCTGGAGTAGAAGCAGAAGCAGAGAGATGAAGGCTTCATTCATGCTAATGAGTAAAGAGTCTTACTCTGACGCATATTGTCCATGTTGGGAGCGCAGTCCACAGCTCAACAGACTACAGAACCATTAAAGCTACTGGCGGTTGCCTGGGGTTCCACGTGAGCTGATCAAAGGACTGTTGAACGTTCTTGATGTTGACTGAGGAGATGCACAAGGCAATCGGGGGCGTCCTCTCTAGTGGCAGCGAGGGAGGCTTAGCGGGAGAGCGTAGGAAACCCAACATGAGTCACTCTTTTGAACAGAGGTGCCGCAGACGTGATCTGGTTTTTTTCATTCACCTCATCGATAAAGCTCTTGCCTTAATTGTTTGAGATGGTGTCCAAAATAATCTGTTTGGATAATTACATAGTATACAGTGATATGCATACTACACTGGCATCTGCTCATAACTGGTTCCCACCCCCTAGCTATTTGGGTGTGGCCAGTTGACGTACTGTGAGGCTGTTGTCCATGTGTCAAGTGACTGCTGAGCCAGCTGCCCGTAAGCGAAACCGAAACTACGTAATCGCTGTGGCGTCTGGGTGAAGAGGCTCACTTTTTAAAGTGCTGCAGGTGCAGTTTAGCCAGCCACCGAGGGGCAGAACGTCTCTTGAAAAATTCAGTTCCTCCTAGCGGCTTTGTGTCTCATACCTAGAGCCTGTCTGTCAGGGTGAAGACAAACTAAATACTAAAAGCTTTAATTTGTCTCAGACTTAAGTTTGCTGCCTGTTTTCAGACAGAGGCTTAAGCGAGGGAAAAATGTAATGAATGAAGACGGTCCAGGCATATTCTTGGCATCAGAGCTTCTTGAGAGCCCAGTTTCATCCTTGGGGAGACAAGGTCCCATCAGGTAGCCTGGCATCTGTCTCTATAACTTTCGATGCTTAATTAGAAGTAGAGATTAGCCTTTGTTTAACATTATTGTTGGATGGTAAGCTGCTGTTAGGTTACTGGGGATGTTTTTTTTCTTTTTGCCCAGCAGCATCAAAGTGTATATTCATTCTACTGAGTATCGTGGTCGCAGCTTTAAAACGCCTCAGTGAAATTTGAAGCTAGGCGCCAATATGGGTAGATATTTAGAGACATCAGCTCCATTTTTCCATGGTTTTGTTAAAACCACAGATGCTGGATGAAAATATCGAGAAGAGAAGCACCATTCTGGAGACACGTAAGCAGGAAGAGTTTTGGGGGAGTTGGGACAATGGTGATCGCTCTACAGTCACCTTCCAGTCAAATGTCCGGAAGGTTCACCACACTAAGTGCACGCTTTTTGCGTTCCTGGAGCTCTTCCAGGCCCTACCGTTGCTTTTTTGTTCTCCCAGCAGACATAAGAGGTTGCACGTGTGCGGATTGCTTTTGGAAGACTAGCAGTGAGGAGTCCTAGCCAAGTACTGAGGCTTCATCCACTCTCTGTCTCTGTCTGTCTCTCTGTCTCTGTCTGTAGGAAACGTGAGCAAATGATCCATGGCTGAAAGGATTCAGGGAGTCATGAAAATTTCTCTAGAAGCCTCTCAATGTCTATACGGTGATGGGAGAAGTTACGATTTTAAATACACCATAACTGTCAGCCACAGAAACTTTACCAAGTATTTATAATTGAAAATTAGCCACAACTTCAAAAAGCAGCAGGTTAAAAAAAAGAGCACTGAATAAATCTAACCTGCCATTTAATTATAATAAATCTTGCTTTGCTTTTCCTCCTAAAAATCTTCAGCCTTTAACACATTTGAGCTGAGGATGGACCTCTTTAACTGGTGCAAAAATGTTTGTTGTGAAACTGCAAGTAGTCCACACTGATTGTGATAAATCTCATTAAGTCTTAATTTCCATTATCTCTCACAATCACGTACGCATTAATGCAATTTGCATATGTATGAAGCCCAGTAACCGTGAACGGAAGATAATTCTCTGGCACTCAGTACATAGTAATGGCATTGCGCTCAATTAGTAAACATCTTTGCACTTGTTTCTGTGTTGATTTTTGAGTTGCTGAACCCATGGAGGATGTTCAGTTTGTTGACATTGACATTAGCATGGGGTGTATTGCTTTCAATATGCACAGTACTTACAGTAAGAAAATGTATTGGCAGAGGACTCAGCGGGAAACGGTTAGCAGGCTTGAAAAGAAGCTCTGCTAAAAGATCGTCCATCATTTTGGATTTTGCCCATCCATCCACCCGTCTTTGACTCTCATATCCCGCACAGAATTCACTAGAGGGTCTGGAACCCATCCCAGGTAGCATAGGGCACAAGGTGGGGCGTAAACCCTCCACATGATACTAGCATTTGCATTTTATGTATGGTGGAATTATGAGGCGGTCTCATTTAGTTGTTTCGCATTTGTAATTATGGAAAACTACTGCCTGGTAATAGTTGCTCAAGGCGGACATCCGCCTTTTAGAAGCAGAACAAGGACAGACGCAAACAGACCTGTTTAAGTTAGTTATGCCTGAGCTTTACTGGAACAACAAGTGTGTTATTCATGAAGATGGCCCGCGGCAGCCGAGGGCTCGTGTTGAGCGGCGTATGTGGTAAATGGTGCGTGGCCGGAGCCGATTGTGCCACCGGTGCTGCATCTCCGTTAATATGATCTACTGGCATCCGTTTCATGAGGCACTGCCCTGTGCCTGCCAGCCCAGTCCACAGCACCAAGCCCCCCACCATTCTCTCGGTGCGGTCGGCCGCACGTGGGATCCGTTATGAGACGGTCCAGAGCTAATGGCACACGAAGATGCCTTGGGGTCGACCTCATCCACTCTGGCTCCAAATGACTTCATTTTCCCATTAGCGGGGTGTTCTTTCTGGCCCGTGTCAATCACTAACCCCCCCCCCGGCCGATGCGGTTTCCCCAATCGTCCAATCGGACATGCTGACAGGCCGTAGCTATCGAGTCCTGTCGCGGCATTGACTGGCATACGGCGTCCTAAAGTTTCTCTCCGAGGGCCTCGTATCGGTGTCCTGTGTGGTCGAAGCTTCCCGGAACCAGAGCTGTCCTTGTGCCTCCACCTCACCCTTCGGAACCTCCCTTTCATCTAATTGCATCGTCTGCTTTCCAACCTTGCGCATGAGCCCACGCGCATCCATGTTTGTGATTGGATGGGTGTGGACTTGCATGATGGGGAAGAGAGAGAGCACCTGATTGGATGGGAATCACCACCCATTTGGAGGGCTTACAGTTGGCGCAGTGCATGGCGGCGAAGTGGCGGGTAAACACAATTGAACATCTGTTTGTGAGCAAGTCAGAGTCACACGCTGGAGGTTCTCTTTAGTGCTGGGGGATAGGTAGCTATCAGTGGGTGAAGGTTATTCGGATCTCATTCCTCTCTCCTTTTCCTCTTTGCGTCAGAGACAATTATTTATTATTTTGCGATGCCAAGTGTTCACAAAAACCAGATACACCATAAAGGGTGTCCTTAATTTGGCAGATAATTTGATAATTGTTTGATTAGTTGATTATTTGAACGATTAATCGACTATTTGGGTGAATAATGCAATGATTCGGCAGTTCTTAATCACCTCTAACGTTTGCCTTGTGTTAGTGATTGTCTTAGGCAAGCTGAGAATGAAGACAACAAAATGAAACCAGCTTTTGAAATACACTTTAATTACCAATGCGAGATTACAAGTAGTAAAATACTTGAGGGTTTAATTCTGAAAAAAATTAGGCCTACCTGCTCGTATTCTATGTTCACAATGTCATCCAACTTTCTCAAAATAGTTTCTCTTTTATAAGTAGTAAACCTTTTCCATTTCTTTTAGTATAAAAGTCTACCCAGCTGTATTACAGATAAACGTAGAAATATACTGTATGTTTCAGTATTAAAAACAAATCTGTAACTCTGAACAAAACAATCAGCAACATCAATGACTCCATTTGAAATGCTAAAAAAACCCAGTCAAGAGAATAACAGGAAGCAACACCGATACCCGTTTTGGTGTGTGAAAGCAAGTATGGACTCAGATTTTCCAACAAGCCAATGGTTTTCTTGCATTTATCTGCATGGTGGGATTATCATTACTGTAGCTATGGTGTATCTGAATGGTGGGATTATCGGCATTTGTAGCTATGGTGTATCTGAATGGTGGGATTATCGGCATTTGTAGCTATCTGTATGGTAGGATTATTGGTACTGTAGCTTACAAGTGTCACTCTTCACATAACCTTTCATGCCAAAATCATGGCTGAAGTTGAGCACAGCGGCACTGACTTTAGAAATTTGTCATGATAAGATTGAACGCACACTTTATACTTAACCCGTCAATTTAAAAAAACAGCTATCCTAGCTGAATAACTAACTAGCACATCATCAGGCTGAGCTACACTTGCGCTGCTGCCAGATCCTACTCCACGCCGGGGAGTTTTCCATTCAAATGACCCAACACGTAAATTGTGCTTCCATGGAACACCAACTCCGCCTTACATGTATTCTACCGACAACATTTTTAGTTTGTATTTTTGTGAAATGATCCCATGCTTTGCTATATTCCCATCATCTGAGCCTCAACATATTCCTGTGACCTGTCTTCTTCCTTACTGACTTTAGCTTCAGCACTCCTATGCTTAAAACACTTCATATATCATTTGAGTTTAAAACCAGTTTTATTTTAAATCCCGGGAGCTGAATGACTGTTCGATAATGAAAATTATTTGTTGACAATATTTTTATTGTTGATAATGCCAATTATTCATTTCAGTCCTACTGTCCTCCCTGTGCCCTCTTAATGTGAACTTTTTAATCAATAGCTATTGATGTATTTCCTATGTATATTTAAATAACTGTACAAAGCAGAGTATTCAGCATTGCACATATGGCTGTACAGCAAAATTTTTTGACACTTGTGTAATATATATTGTAGAAGTCAACTGTATTGTAATCTATCCCTACTGAGGTGTTTGAGGGTGGCATGCCGGCTTAGTGGATAGCCCTGCAGGAGTGGAGTTCAGTCCCTGGGCCTGGTTCTAGGTTTGTGAATTTTCCATGCACATCTGGCAACGTGACATTTGCTGGCAGTCCAAAAAATGTGCTCGAGCCAATGGGTGATGCAAAAATAGCCATTTTGTGGCCTGCTATGAACCGACATCCCATCTAGGGTGTATGCCCCACGCCTCGTGCCCTGTGTTTTCTAGGTTTGGCTCATTGTGATCCTCTATTGAGTTAATGGTTATGGAGAACGAAGAGTATTTTTGAATCACTTACCGTTGATTATTATATATAAAAATATTATTGATGCGCAATACAGAAAGGGACAAATGGTATTTGAAGGCAGTACGTAGGGGAAATGTTATTATGTTGATGATGAAATACCAATGTCCCATTACAGAATAACTTTGATTAAGTGTAAGTGGTTAGGGAAAGCATTTAAACTTAGGGTTGGGTTGCTTTTGGTAATACTTCCTTTCGGCATTAAAACGATTGCGTAAATGTTTTTAAATGACCTCAGATTTTTAAACTATGGTTTAAGGTTGTGCGCATAAAGTGAGGTGGCGATGATGATGATAGCGTCTATGAAGTCACAGGTTCCATAGTTTTTTTTTTTTTTTTTGTGTGTTTTTTTTTGGGGGGGGGGTTGTTTCACTGTTAAATAAATGAAATTTTATTGAGCTCCAGCAAGGTGCTGTGAGATGGGAACATTCTCTCAGGCCTCATGCAATATGGATAACTGTGAACGTCTCGCCTCCGTCGCTGTGCTCTGGAATCGTTCTCTCAATCCACGTTCAATACGAGTGAATGTGAACGTCTCGCCTCCGTCGCTGTGCTCTGGAATTGTTTGGGTCTCTTAGACCGTGTGTGAGAGGAGGCGACTAGGACCCTTTCACCTCTGTTGCTGCACCACGCAGTCATTGGCATGCAGGAAACGGCTCAGCACCATCCCAGTTTTAACTCTCGCAACATTTATCTGCAGCAGCTGATCACAGGCCTAGAAATACACTTTTTTTAGTGTGGCGGGTGGAGAAACCATACATTAATCTTCTGCTGCCTTGCCACGATTTATTTATTTCCCACTGTTTCCCTTAATCGCTGTCCTCTCTATGCTCTGTGGAGAAATCCATACACCGGAGGAGGCTGATTCCCAGTAACCCCAATCTTCCACTTCGTCCACCTCTGGGGCTATTGACTAAGGTGCTTTGGTACACTATAGTGTTAGATGCTGCTCTCTGCAGGGAGTGATCACAACTGAAACATGCAGCATAATTTAATATCTATATAATTCTGCCTCTATGCTTTTTGTGTTACTTCCTCATGCTGCAGTATGATAGTTTTTGTTTATGATACATAATTCCTTTGGTACAGCTATGTGGAAGAAACAAAAAGCCCGGTCGAGCAATCGGTTTTCCTGGGAATACACCGATCACTGCCCCCTCCCCGTGTCTGAGCTTGCTGTCTGACCGCTACACCTCCCTCAGTACCAATAATCGCCGCCATTCCGCTCCGTCACCCACGCACATGCTAGTGTGTCCCTCTTCGTTCCTCTAGTGCTTCAGAGGCACAAGTGTGGGTTTCGACGGATGCTTGTGTGCGTGTGGCCGATTTCATGGCTTTGATGAAGAGTGGGGAGGCCGCGGAACACCAGCAGGCTACCTTCCTCCGGGAGTTCTCACGCCCTTGACTTTGCGTATAATTTTCCGTTCCGCATCCTCTCTTCTCGTTCAGTCTGCGCTGAGTGGCCCCCACTTCATCCTGCTCTTCTCCCCTTCATTGTTTTTTACCGCCCCACCCCCATTTGAGTACAGTATCTCTTTCTAGAAAAAAAGAAATTTATCATTAACGTATAGCTAAGATGACGCACCCCTTGAGACCATGAAAGGCCTGGGTGGGGGCGTTGACAGAACACCCATCACTCGTGTGTGGAGGTTCCTCGTCTAGCCCATATTCCCACAAACAAAAAACTTAGTCTTGCAAAGTGTACCTTGACTGTGAAGAAAAATATGAGTTGAAGATAAATCTCTCGTGCGACTCCACCGTAGTTTCTATTATTTCACTGCTCAAATTGTTCTAACAAATAACGCTCTCGGACCGCATAAATTGAACCCACCTCGTGGTGTTTGTTTTAATGACATTATTGTACTATTGTTCCGGAACCCTTACCTGGGGACAAATGCGACTGTGTAATGAGGAAAGAGGTTGATTGTCTCCCCATTGGCCTTTGTGACAATTTGCATCACATCCCTGTGGGACAAATGAGGCTCTTTTTTCAAAAGAAGCTCATCGGACTTTCTAGAATGTTAGAGAACCTTGTATTTATTTATGTAAACAAAATTATACTGCTGTCAACCCCTTGTGAAATTAGGAGCCTGAATAAATTTTGACTTGGGATACAGGGGGGCTTGTTGGCAACAATCAGCAAATTAAGATGGAAGTTTTATTTTTAGGTTTTTTTTTTTTTTTTTTTTTTTGCCCGGTGAAATGAGAGGTTTTGTTGGGGTGCAAATGGAATAAAATTCAAACTTGGGGATTTGGGTTCGAAAATAATTTTTGTCGGGGGTTTGGGGGGGGTTTGTTGGCAAAAGTCCGCAAATTAGGAGGGAAGTTTTTTTTTTGGGTTTTTTTTTTTTTTTTTTTTTTTTTTTTTTTTTCTGCCTGATGACATGAAAGATCTTTGTGGTGTGCAAATGGAATAAAATTCAAACTTGTGGATTTTGGTCAGAAACAGTGGGTTCTGTGATATATTTTCTGTTAGACTTCCTGATATGAATCGCACTGCTCTTTAAGACTGCTAGTTGCTATTTTTCATTGTGAGAAACATAAATGGAAAAGTAGTTTCTCATTAATAACACATGTATAAAGAATAACAAGGGAGTCAGTTTTTCTGGACTGTGCATTGTTCTTTGCAGAGATGGGCTTGACCCGATTTTCTTTTTGTGGATGTCTTACAGAAGGTCCCATAAGAACTGGGTCACCAAGTAATGCGACTCCAGCGATTAGAGGTGGGATCCATGCTTTGCACACCGTGCATCCAGATGCATTTTCCCACTTTAGGCTAGTCTCTTGCTGAGCACGCTGAAACACCGTTGCCGCCGACAGGAGGGCGCGACCATTCAGTGGGGGATACCCATGATGCGTTTTCGCTTCCTCGCCGGGGACATACTCTGCTTGAACTTGGAGTCACCAGCTCTACCTGTGTCAGAAATCTTGGTAATCTTTTTTTCCAAAGGCTTGGGCACAAATTCATTTAACAGTTTGTTTCCAGCAGTGTTTAATTAACTAAGGTTAAAAAAAAATACTTCATAGTAGGCAAAATGCAAACAGAAATTTGGGCTTTCCTTGTAAAATGGCATGTATATGCGTAGAGTATGAAATTGAGTAGTTGGGTCTTAAATGAAGTTGCTGGGCATGCCAGGATCTGTGTAACATAAGCAATCCACAAGGCTGACACTGTTGGCAATAACAACTTCCTAACGAAACAGTGGGGGGGCATGGTTAACTTGTATGTGTGGTTGAGGGGTGTTCTGATCTGTCTTATTCGTCTTGATTCATTTTACCTGTTGCCCCCTGGCAATGAAGGAGATTGTTGTGACCTTTTCTTCACCCCCGGTAAACCCCTGCTCACCCTGACACCGTTCCCCAGTCCTGTTCTGGCTTGTTCAGTCTTCCCTGATACCCCCACCCAGCTAGAGCCTTGTTCTTTTCTGCTTCTCACCAAAATGGCTGCTTCATTTTACTGCCATTCCATTCCACCAGCAGCCTGTACCCATAAGCCCTGAAGTGGATAACACTGTCCCCTGCATGGTCTGTTACAGCCCACACATCATGGAATGTAGAATTGCACTCATATTTGAAGTCCATAGACTTTTTGTTTTCCCCAGTTTATATGACTCACAGATTCTTGACAGTTCATGCCAAATGTGGTGCTGAAAGAGCAGAGGCAGGGTCCCCTATCCCCCAGCTGGATGGGGGAGTCTCCATCAGCCGGCCTAATGCTATGGCTCCTCAGAGGAATCCGTTTAGGACCATGTAACGTGATGGATGGGGGAGTCTCAGCAAATCGGCCTGATGCTGGGACTCCTTAGAGGAGTCAGTCTAGGACCATGTACTGTGATGGATGGAGGAGTCTCAGCAAACCGGCCTGATGCTGGGATTCCTTAGAGGAGTCAGTCTAGGACCATGTACTGTGATGGATGGAGGAGTCTCAGCAAACGGGAGAAATCTCACACACACACTCTCACACTCACACACACACACACACACACACACACACACACTTTCTATGACTCAATTTTCAAAGTCCTTATTTTATCAGCTTTTTTTTATCTTCAGTCTCTTTTAACTACACTTCAGGCTTTAGGATGCTTTTCTTAATTTTTAGATATAATTACAAATATTAAAGCATGCAGTGCCAATTGATTACCTCGTTATCTACTGATTTATAAAAGCGTAGATAATGAATTTCCAAGAACAAAAGAAGTCAGATTTACATTCTTGTTTGCATTGAATTAAGCACATTGATTTTCCGCAATACTTTGGTGTTTAGTAAAGGTGTGTTTGAAGAATTTCAATGTAATAACTGTTATAATTTCTTTTGTAAATGCTTGAAGTGTCCATTTTTGTTCATGGTCTTCTGACACCTCCAGGATAGAATTGGCAGCCTTATTTCTATGGGTGAATGTGACTTATTCTGGAGTACAAATGCATATGTCATCACAAGCTCTCGAAAGGGAGATGTTTCTGTCCTAGGAGCGCCTATAGCTAGTCTTGTGTGAGGACAGTGCTGACCCTTGACAGTGTGGGGGGGAGGGTCTTTGGTTCGATCTGATCTTTTAAGTGGTAGGCTGTCAGATCGAAGAATGCCTTTAAGGCGTATCAGGAGCAGATTGGGGAGATTAGGGCACTCTTGAATGGGGGGGAGGGCTGGATAAACAGATGAGTCAACCCCCTGTGGGAGGCAGACTAGTACTGGGAGGATGTTTCTCTGTGTTGTGGTGTAGGTGTCAGTAAGAGTGCCCCCCCCTCCCCCCCCAGTCCCTATATCCCGGCTGTCACTCTTGAGGAGGTTATAGAAACAGCAGGCAGCGTTGCTGACGACTTCCTGTAAGCTGTAAAACCAATATGGCTCAGCTCTGGGTCCCCTGACCTGACCTTTTGTGTGTGTGTGTTTATCTGTGTGTCGGGGGAAGTGTTTCTCGGTGTGGAAAAACTTTCATCCATCTCCCGAACACGTCTTTGTCCTGTTCCTTGCACCATCTTAAAAATACCTCTACCTCAGTCATTTCTAACATTTTACTGTCAGTCTTTCTTTTGTGTTGCTTTGTGTTTCGTTTAGAAAATGCTAATTTAAAACCTGTCCTTCTAACCAAACAGAACAGCGCTTGCTCAGAGGCATTATGGGAAAGAAACATCCGATGTCGTTCTCTGTTTTTTTACAAGGGTTTACAAGACTGTTTACAAGGGTTCGTTCTCTTCTGAAATACTATTGCTGTATTAACTGAAAAGTTCGTATAGTCCCTTGCTTTATTTGTAGCATATCCAAAGGACCTCATGACCCTAAACTAAATAAGTGGTTGGAAGATGGGTGGATGGATGTATATCAGCAGAGGGTATGAGAGGAGGTACGATTGGTGGCCCAGCTTTCTGCCGACTGAAGTAGATTGTGCTATGAGCAGCAGAGACATACCAACCTCTGCTAAAATGTCCAGCGATACTATAAACCTCAGGTTGAATCACTGTCTTGGGAGGGGAAATGCTCATCCATCATGAAGACTACATCTAGCATTCATCCTCCAGTGTGGCTGAAAAGCCAAAAGCTTTGAGAGCTTTTAAGCTCACAGCAAGAGATAAACAAGTGATGGTGACATCCAAACCTTCTCCTGTGAACTATGGTTTTTAATAAAAGGGGGGTTACTGAGCATAAAATCAGTGCAAAAAACAAACATCAGTCTCTAGTGAATCCAAAAATTGTGCTTTACTATCTGTGACTTGCTCAGAACTATTTACACAGCATCAGACTGCATTGTCTCTTATTATTTTCTGGCCTTATTCTTTGTCTTTGTTCAGGAAAAAAACGTGTTTTATTTGCTATCTATCAAGGATAAAAATAAAAATCAGAATGCTTTTTTTTTTTTTTTAGCTTTGGTACTGGCAGCGTTTTTACACTGGCCTGCTCGTGTGACTATACTCTGTGTGTTTCCGGAAGGCACAGATCTGGTGCCCACTGAGAATGCGTACCCAGTCACTTCCCATTAGTCCTTACCTACCGCCGTGATTGACAGAGAGTGTGACAAGATCCTTCCCGAAACCCTTCTCTTAAAACTAGATTGGCTGCACCTCCCAATCCCACAGAAATATGGCCGCTATCAAACCTAGGAGCCATCTGTAGGCATATGAGGATAGCTGACTGTAGCCATACAAAGTCGCACTGTTTCTGCCATTGTATTTATATGTAAGTCCGAAGTTTGCACTTGAAACAAAAGCCTTAAGATGGCATGCTTATATATTAGCATAGCTGCTTTGGTGTGTGAGGAAGAGGCTTTTGAATAAGCTGTGTATGTCATTATCAGAGGAAAAACTAACCATTCTTACTGTGAGAACACAAGCATCAAAGGCAGTGGATCATTTCTTTTTAAAATGGAGATGATTTTTTTCATATGTGTAGTGGTGTGGAAGACGCTAATGTTGGGAAAGGTTGAAGGCAAAAGGAGGAGGGGACAGCAGAAGATGAGATGGATGGACAGCGTAGTGGAAACAATGAACATGAGTTTGGGCAGGCTCCGAGAGGCGGTGGAGGACAGGGCGGCCTGGCGTGC
>JAACJT020001025.1:0-16796 GCA_009936485.2 Gymnarchus niloticus | reverse complement strand
AGGAAATATAAAATATGGGAGCTAGCATATGTACACAAAATACCAAAATATGAATTGTAGTGTAAAATGAGGTAGGTGGACCACAGTCCATCTGCATGAAACATATCTCTCATTTTGTAAACTGAGTGTATTTTATTTCAGGTCCTGTTAGTCTTTACCTTTGCTGCTACCTCTGGTGATGTTCATTGTTGGTTTGTACTGACATACACTATATGGACAAAAATATTGGGCCACCTGCCTGTGCAATATCTCATTCCAAAACCAAGGGTGTAAATATGTTCGTCCTCCTTTGCCTCCACTCTTTCGGATAGGCTTTACGCTAGATGTTTGAATATCGTTGGTGGGATTTGCTGCCATTCAGCCATAACGGCATCAGTGAGGTTGGGTATTGATGTTGGGTCATTGAGTTCCTTTCTGTTTGTGTGGTCTATGACATCCCAACTGAACTCTTGTTGTTTATAGAAGTTTCCACATCACAATCACTTCACTTCACAGTTAACCAAGGCAGAAGTTTGATACTGACTTGTTGGGAAAGTGGCATCTTATGATGCCATGTTGAAAGTCACTAACCTCTGCGGTATGACCCATTCTGCCGCCAATGTTTGTTGCATGGCTCTGTGTTTAATTATACACCTGTCTCAGCAATGAGCAGGCCTATGGCTTAATTACGCAAGTCCAAAAATATGTGGTAGCCCAATACTTTCGTTTCTATAGTGTATAAATTTGAAGCCAGTCAGGGATGACTGCACCAAATAGTGATGATTGTATTGTGACATTTTGAAGCCAGGAGGAACTGCAGGCTCTGCTCACACCCAGCAGGTCCATCCTCACCGCTGCCATGTCATACAGCCGGCCAGACAGCAATCGCTGGCCTTTGGTGGACTTCAGGTCTCTCACCAAGACATGCAGTGTCAACATCCAGAAGATCACAAACAACAGTGAGTGCCTTTTTATTTTTCAAATGCTGCCCTTCCTACCCTCACGATTAAGCCTAGGTGAGTCTGTCACAGCTCATCTCTAAGGGCTGAATCTAGGTAAGCCTCATAACTCCATCCATCAGGGCCAAAATTTGAGATTGGCCCCCCAACATGCTTAATTAGGGTTCAAGCATGCACGTTCCGTGCAGAACCCTATTGTTTTAGTCTGGGTTTTTCTGTTTCTGCCCTGAAATGCAATGCCCAGCCCAGACTGTAAGTCTCAGTAATGCCCAATTTGGCCACAACTGCTCAGGTGCCAAAATGGGCCCATTGCCCCTGAAGGGGGCTTCACAGCCCCCAATTTTAGTTTGTCCCTTCCACTGCGGGTGTGAGGTTCCATTGAGTTCTGAACCAATCAAAATGCTTAAAATCTTTAATTGCAGAATTCCATGGCCAGCCAATCAGAATTCAGCAGTTCCAGTCCAGTTTTTTGGTAAATTTGCAAAACTTGCCCAATTTGCCTTGCATAGTCGTTCATGTCGTCCAGTGGACACAAATTTGGTATTGTTGTAATTTTTTACCAACTGGGTCTCCTGATTATCCCAAAAATGTATGCATGTGTGCAGTTTGGTGTGACAGTAGGCTACGCTCAAACTGCCCCCCCACCACCCCCCACCGGCCTATGGCAGCACGGCATACTTCAGCCCATTGTAACCAATCTAGCACTGCTTACAATCAACCTTCTAATCAAACTGCTTGCATTGAAGGCGTAGCTGGTCAAAAGATATCCCAAAAATCCTGTGTGCTCCAAGCACCTATGGCCCCCAATTGCCTATAGAGGCTTCACTGCCTATGCCAACACTGCTGCAAGCCACATCCCAAGT
This sequence comes from Gymnarchus niloticus, assembly GCA_009936485.2. Lineage (NCBI taxonomy): Eukaryota > Metazoa > Chordata > Actinopteri > Osteoglossiformes > Gymnarchidae > Gymnarchus > Gymnarchus niloticus. The sequence continues at coordinate 14,995 of JAACJT020001025.1, read as the reverse complement.
AGCTGTTTTCCTCAACTATGCCAGAACTATATGCTACAACTCATGCTACGCATTTCAGCACTGCGTGTCTAAAGGCCACTCCCTAGGCGCTTCTACCCCTAACTGCCTACACCAGCACTACCTACTACCTATTACTATATGCAAAGTCAACAGTGAAAGCACGGACCATTGACTAACCACACATTGATGGATGGGTAGAATGGGTTGAAGCATGCAGTGCTTCCATAGGGCCAACACTACCTGCTTCAACCCCCTAATCAAAGCTCTTTGCATTGTTCGACGGTCAAAACTGCTGTTGCTTTTTTCTTGAACCAAGAGTGCATGTTCTCCCTGTTGGCACTGCGTGCTTGAACCCGCCCATAACTACTTGCAGTTATATTTTCACATTACAGTTCCTGGCACAGCATGTCTGTGATGCTGTCCCTTTAAAAAGGCCAGCTGTACAGTTTTATGCACCTTGTTTCCAAGTTGTTAGCAGTGACATAGAACTCTAGACAGTGTAGAACAAGTTCTGAAAGAAACTCATTGGGTTGAAAACAATGGTAAGTCATCGCAATCTAATTCATACATTACCTTAACTGCCCACACCATGCTTACATGAGCCTGTGTTAATCCATTGTTGCTCGCTTGTTGAAGTATGTATGCAGTGCTTTTAGTGTGAATACACGTGCACCTTGAGTCTGACTATAATTTACAGTAGTTCCTATATTAGGATGAATTAATGGAATGTGCTTATGTATGAATGCTGTGTATTATCTTTGGCATAAACAAGCACAAAAAATTGTAATCTCATGTGAGAAAGCTATCTGATTGAGGCTTAAACATGAGTCTATGAGCTCATCACTATATAACTAAAATGAGGGCCTTGATTTTGCCTTTTAAGATACACAACATTTTGTTTGGTGTGCATTTTCTCCTGTGAACAGCGGCTCAGATTAAGAGCCTGGCGAACCAGATCGGGACCAAGCATGACACCAGTGAGATGCAGGACAGACTGTGAGTGTCACCCCCTTGTACCTACATTTTGGCCCTCACGTGGCGGGCAGCATCTTTCCATTCCATCATACACGGAGGGTTGTGGCGTGCCTCTGCGCTCAGATGTAGCTTGGGTACACGTGTGGCTCCCATTAGAATAACAGTGATAAGCTATGGTTTACCATCATTGTTGTCCATTGTGTGCATATTAGATTAATTAGTTCATTTTAAACCCAGCCTCCCTTTTATCATGTCTGGTGTGTCTGATGCATGTGGTTCTATTTTGGGCCGTATGTAAGATGGTGGACCTGTGTGTCACATGTGCATGCAAAATTGTCCCAGAAGCGCATTCTTACCCGATGCTTGAATGCATGTTGTTTTTTTTTTTTTTTTTTTTTTTTTAATGCTATACAGGCAACAGCTGCAGCATAACACCAACCAGCTGGCCAAAGCGACCAGTCAGCTTTTAAAAGACCTGGGCTCTCTGCCGTTACCCGTGTCTCTGTCAGAGCAGGTACCTGTCTGGCTCTGGGTGGCCAGCCCTGCAGGTCACTGCCTCCTGTCATGTGGTGATGTTGGTGGCCTCTTTCCCTCAGAGGCAGCAGAAAATCCAGAAGGAGCGGCTGATGAATGACTTCACTGCTGCTCTCAGTCACCTGCAGACGGTGCAGCGCCGTGCGGCCCAGAGGGGGAAGGAGTCTGTGGCTAGGGCTCGAGCTGCCTCCCGCCTCTCTGTAAGACTGGCGCCACCGTGTGGCAGTAGCCATGACCTGTGACATCCCACCCTGTCTAATCAGTTTGTTTTTATCTGCTGCAGTCGGAAGATGGCAGCCATGAGGAGAGGCTGGTGTCCTTTGAGCAGTGAGTTTTCTTTGATGGGTCGGGATGTGACCTTGCTGTACAGCAGGGGTGTCAAACTGATTAAATGAGATAGGGCTTCACATAAAAGCAGGAATTGGCTGGAACAAAAACTTGCACCCACAGTGGCCCCCCAGGACCGGAGTTTGACACCCCTGCTGTATGGGGATTGTAGGGGATAAAACACCCTTTGAGGTTGTTGTCCTGCGAACGTAGGGAGTCTCAGCAAGTGTGATGCTGGCTGTGTCCAGTGTGACATCACGCAGTACAGAGTGTAGGCCACTAATTGCTATAACCTGCTCTCATTCTGTTTCACAGCCAGGATGCCTGGGGCCAAACGGGGGCCCAAACACAGGAGCCCTCAATCACTGAGGAGGACCTAGAGCTCATCAGGGAGAGAGAATCAAGCCTGAGGAAGCTAGAGGTGTGTAGGTGTGACTGATTGTCTACTATGGTCCCGCTTTCACATTGACGCACTCATGATGGTAAACTACCGTGTAGTTTGATTGCCCAAGCTTCTCTGTTAATGCAGTCAGACATCATGGACGTCAACCAGATCTTCAAGGACCTTGCACTAATGATTCATGATCAGGGTGACATGATTGGTAGGTGATGTTCTGTAGATGGGAGGTGCTATGGCTGAGTAGCCTATGGCACAGTTGTGTGTATGTGGTTCTCAGTTCTCTGATTGGTGCTGTGCGTGTATGTGTCACAGACAGCATAGAGGCAAATGTGGAGAACACACAAGTGCATGTGGAGCAGGCTGTGGACCAGCTACACCAGGCAGCCCACTACCAGGTAGACCATTCATACTTCTTGCTGGGTGACCACCACTACCCCTTTCTAATGGGTAACGGGTGATGCAGTCTTTCGACTGATGTTGCACTCGGTCAAAATTGAGTTTCCTGTATTGCTTCCATATTTGGCTGTTTGGGTAGGTGATTTAAGCCAAATCAGTCAATTGGACAACTCCCTCTGCTAAGCAATTAAATAATACGACATGAAGGATTACAGCCCTGTACTAACAGTACAGGTGGTGCATGATGCCACAGAGGGTTCACTTTATTTACCAAGATGCTTGCAGCAGGTGGAAAGATGGGTAGTTGAATTCAGTAAGACATGATTGGCAACACTGTTGTCAAATAAGCCGACAGCTAGCTGGGGACTACTAGATAGCACCTTACTTTCCTAATTCCTTCCTCTGCCCTACTTCAGCATAAGTCCCGCAAGAAGATGTGTATTCTGACCCTGGTCCTGTCCATGGTGGTTGTCATCCTGGCCATCATCATCTGGCAGGCTGCCTCCTGAGCCCCCCTCATAAAGCCACCTTGAGGGTCCCCCTAGGTGACTAATATGTCTCAGTGGTGGGCTAATAGGGATGGATGTGTTGAAACTGTGACAGGGCTTTTCAGAGCAACAGCTAAGAGCCCGAACCGCTGAGCTTTTCCTGTATGAGTGCTTGTGATTGTAGATGGGATTTGGGGGTTAGGAGTGGGATTTTGTAGGTGATGGTTTTATGAGTTCGGGTCTTTTGAGGATAGCGTGTTAGACACTTGTGCTCTGGTTTTGCCAGGGAATCCTCTTGGTGGATGTATATTTATTGCTAAATTATGCTAAACGTCGTCTTAAAACCTAAAGTTTCTTTTTCCTCGGTAATATAGTATATTGTTGTTTTGCACAGCTTATGACCAACTGGTGATCTGGACTTCCTGGAAGTGTTGTGGGGGGGCTATGGTGTGCTCATGCTTACAGTCTGTATGCACCGGTCTGTACAAATGAATTTAATAGCTAGAAATGATTATAAAGGCAACATGACGTACTGAGATGCTGATCACCATTCAGTGTTAAGGAGTTTTCAGTTATTACTGTCACTTTGGTGGTTGGTATGTTGATTTGCTCTCCATGTGATTAATTAGAAAACCGTTCATGGTTGTCAACATCTTTATGTAATCGATGTCTTCAAGATTTTTTATATCAGTGTTGTTTCTGTCAGTAAATGCCAGTAAAATGTCTCAAGCAAACTTGCATTTTAAGCTTTTTTTTGTTATTAAAGTCAATTTTATTACTGATTGAAGACACCTGAGATTGTACTGGTATGTTTGCTGAATTGGGTTTGGCTGACTTCACAAATGCCAAAATACATGATGCAGTTTCACAGACTGAGCATTAGGACACCCTGAAAAACACTACAATGTAAAGGACAACATCATCATCTAGTGGCCATAGATTGTGTGTGTACGCATCCATTCATTTTCTAAGCACTTATCTCAGTCAGAGCCATGTAATTGTTTGTATATATAGTGCCTGTATATAAACAGCAGTGCTTACCTTTGGATTTAAGTCTGCAACCTTGTGCTCCACAGAATCCAAACTTGTTTCCTAGAATACATCTCTGCTGTCATTGTTCTCCGTTTATACAGAACTTTGACTATTCTGTGTTCCTTGCTAATTCAGAAGGACTTGCTTGAGCATTTGTTGTGGGTCGTTGCAAAAGTTCAGGAACTATTTCCTGACTGAATAGCTGGCTGTCAGTCAGCTCAAGTGTAAGACTATTTCCAGTCCAATTCTCCTTAACCTTTGGCAGCATGTTTCTCTTGCCTGGCTTCTGTACTCTAATAACAGAAGAGTGTAAGGTGGTCCTACAGACTATAGACTGCACATCTCAGGATGAAGGAAGTTAAAAATGCAATTCAGCTGTGAAGGTTCACTGTGCTTTTATTTATACCCATGGAAATCACTGTACTTTTTTTTAACCTATACTGAATATAAAGTGTACACACCCGTGTTAAAATGCCAGGTTTTTGTGATGTAAAAGAGACCACGATAAATCATTTCAAAACTTTCCCACCTTTAATGCTACCTATAACCTGTACAATTCAATTGATAAACAAGCACATCTGTTTTGGGAAAAATATTTAAAAACGTACAATAAGTTGGTTGCAAAAGTGTGCATCAACAAAGTATTAGTTTAAGGGTGCGCACACTTGCAACCAGCTTATTGTATGTTTTTTTTATATTTTTCCCATAACATGTTTGTTTTTCAGTTGAATTGTACAGGTTATAGGTGGCATTAAAGGTGGGAAAAGTTTTGAAATGATTTATCGTGGTCTCTTTTTTTACATCACAAAATCCTGACATTTTAACAAGGGTGTGTACACTTTTTATATCCACTAAAATAAGGAGCAGCTTCTGGGAAGTATTAAGTATGGCAGATGATTCTTTCTTTCAGTGAAACTGACCACATGGCTTTAACTGCTGTAGCTGAAGGAGGAGAAACCCACCCAGTAGTTATTGTGGCAGCTAATGGGTGGAAAGGGCCTATCTGTGCTCCTAAAGACACTTGGCCTCAGGGCAGATAGCTGCTAGTGAGCACTTCTGTGTCTGCTGATGACTGTTGATAATACAAAAACCATACCAAGGCATCTAACCATGGTTTTCTTTCTGATGCTTCAAAAATAATTGTAATTTCTCAATGTGTATGAAATTTTAATTTGGCACATTTGTTTTCTGGAATTATATTGAACTGAATAACAATGTACCTAAACACAAATGATTTTCGTTTAACCACGTGTAATTTCCTAGTGTAAACATCAAGGATTCCTTCTAGCTCTATATTTCCCATAAGCGTCACTGAAAGACTGGCGCACCCTTGGAACCACAGAGCACGACGATGCCAGTTCATAGATTCTAGTCAAAACAGACGGAATTCACAACAGCGTCCCTGTATTCCTAATTGTGTTATGAGATGTATCACTATAAGTGTAAATATGACTCACCGTATCTTGACATATTATGTGGGTTTTAAGCTGTGAGGTGCTATGCACAAATCTTTTTTGTTGCTAACAGCAATGCTGTCGATTGGTCATGCGTGCATGTGCACGTTCGACTCTTTCATTATGCTAACCGTGAGTTTCAAAAGCAAAATTCGATAGCCGTTACTGCATAGACACGCCGCCATTTGTGTATCATTCGGCGACACGATATCAGCTCTCCTGGCTCAATTGCAAGAAAAGCTCTTTCCCAGATGGAGGTGGATATTGACGTCAGATGCTGAATTCGGGTCCTGGAATATTCAAAGCCATTTTAAAAACAGACATACAGTACATAAGAGTCTAAACCATGTGCAAACACAGGACTCACGGTGTGATGCGCAAAATACAAATGCATGCGTGATAAATCATACGCAATATATCACCATATCCGTATAATTGTACGTATTCTATTGTAACAATAAAATCTCACGCATATATGAAAAATATACGTGGCATTTATTTTGCACGTCCAATCCAACTCAGTAGAGCTGAGGAATTCAGCATGATGACCGCTACACCTGCCGAACCTCCGGGCTTCGCAAGACCCTACCGCCGGACCACAGGGCTCATACGCCTCGCTCCAATAGCCTTCATCCGAGGGCGGGGAAGCTCTTTCTCCGTGATGTGGGCAGAAGGGGAAAAGTCACTCCGTGACGTTTCATTTTTTTCGAGAGAGGAAGGCCGTGTCTGTAATAACTGCAGAATGTCTCAAAGTGGCACATTACGATAAATGATCAACTAGAGCTGGAGGCAGCCCGAAAAGACTAAGGTAAATCTGAAAGTCACATAATTCTATATATGTACATTACATTACGATTTTGACATTTAATGTCCAAAATACCTTGTATATATTGTTTTGAATTTCTGAATTCGTGTTACGCATATATATGTGTATATATACATATGCGCGCGCACACACGGATAAACACAATTGCATGACAGGCTCACCCGCTTAACTATCACTCTCTCTCTGTTGCAGTTCAGTTTGGGTATTTCCCTTGCTTTTTCATTTTCTCCAAGTGCACCTTTCGCCCGAATTTATTTTATTTAGGTAATTCATTCTACTTGAATGAGCACCCCAGACCGTATGACTGGAGGTCGGCTGATTCCCGTTAGAAACGCGCCTCGAACAGTCTGTACGGGACGGCTGATCCACGATAAGTCAACAACCAGTACATCTCGTCTTTGGTAGCGACTGGTTTATCAGTACAGCAGTCTTTCATGGGGTTAACGTACGGTATTATTATTAAAAAGCTGAATAATCGTTTTATTGTGTACGCCATCGATATGTTCTGCTTGACGCTGCGACTCCGAAAACACTCAGTTTGTTCCAACAGCGGAGACATTTGCTGTTGCCAAATGCCTACTGTATCGATGCTCAGTGTCAGCTCACCCCACGGTGCATTGATGCTCGGTGTCAGCTCACGTCATGTCAGCTTCCCGGTGCATTGATGTTTGGTGTCAGCTCACCCCACGGTAGTTACCTCTCTCTTAACGCGAGTAACGCACGCCACACACCTTATTCATACTCACCAAAATGCGTCGAGGGCTTGTAGCTCATTCAGAGAAGGCTCTCAGCGATGATCAGACCTAGAGTCCTTTTGTCTGAGTCGTGCTTGGTGTCTGTGTTCGTGTCTTATATTAAGCCATCCTGCTCGTTCTTTCTGCACCATGAGTTCGATGCCGTGCAATTATACGTTCTGTTTACCGTTGTGTGAAAGCATTGCTGGTGTTTATGACTGTCTCGAGGACCCCGTATGCCACCAAGGTATCAGCAGGGTGGCCTGTTTAATCGGCTTTTGTTCTCTCCTGTAGTTTTTGGGATGTCAAGCCACCTGCACAACCGAACTGATGTGTTTTCTCACATTTTTAGACAAAACACATTTTCATGCAGTGTATGGCTTAGAGATTCAGGGATTGGACCTAGGATCAAACAGGATACAGGTTCAAATTCCAAGATGGTACATCACTTTTACATGGTATCTAGCAAAATTCTAACTTATATCAGTAACTAACAATATTGAGGCACATGGACGCTCCATGATGGCCCACCATTCTCACCTCACACCCTCAGGGTTTGGGCTGGCAATTTCTGCTTGTGTTGGATGAAGGTGGAACATGCATGAAGGTGGAAATTCTCTCTGTAACTGGGGACCTCCTCAGAATGATGCTATTTAGATGGGTCTGTGTCTCTGAATTGCTGTGTGTGTATGCGATTGAGTGTGCGTTTATGTTAGCTCTGCCATCTCACCCAGGGCATCTCTTGCCTTGTGCTCTGTGCATCCATCCTGGAATAGGCTCCAGGCCCAGCATAATCCCACGCTGGATAGGATGTTCAAGGGTGCAAGAATGAAGCTTTTGTAATAAAACACTGCTACATTACCAAGGATATTCAGGCTTATAAAAGGTGTTAAAGGTATAAGACTGTAAACAATCTGAGTCCCAATCACTTCATAAAGAGTGTACTTCTGTGCTATAGTTAACTGGATTTTAAAGATGTTTTTCCAATGCAGTGGGTAATTGTTCACATAGTCAACTGTCACACCATAATTTTATCAAGTTTTTGTTTTGCTTGAATTAGCTAGAATTCCAACCACCATGTACATTGCCCAGCAGTGAGTGTAAACAGGGGTACAGCTATCATTTCAGTCCTTAACCTTCTGTGAGTTTATGCATTGTACAAAAAGACTTGTTCAGTAACGCGTGGGAAAGAGCAACGAAGATAAGCAGGAGAGAACTGTGAAATATGTCAGGGAAATGAAGCCTATCTTTAGCACCGTCAGAGGAGACTTCACTCCTGAGAATAGGGAAGAATGAAATATAGCCTTACGTTACAGGACTGTATATCAGAAAAGGCCAGTTATTCCTAACAGTAATAACAAAGCAATAACAATGCAGTAATTCACAAACAGATAGACATTAAAACTAGCAAAGCAGCAGGTGATACATGCAGAAATATCATTTTAATGTGTGATGTGTATTTTTTGGTAACATGTCATGAATTGCTCATATTTGAAATCAAGCAGCTTGTACAGTTTTGCAGTAAGTGACATTGTGGTCTCACACATGCTGAGTTAGTGGTTTGCGCTCCCCATTTTCTTTGCTTGCCACCAGATACTCCAGTTTCCTTCCACAGCACCAACAGGGTCCATCCTTTCAACCTCTTATCCTGGTCAGGCTTACAGGGGCCTGGAACCTATCCTAAGCAGCATAGAGCACAAGGCTGGGGTACACTCTAGACAGGATACTAGTTCATCAAAGGATCACATACACATAAATTAGAGGTGACAGTTAACCTAACTGCATGTCTTTATACTGTGGGAATAAACCTCTGCAACACAGGGAGAATATGCATACTTCATATGCGCGCACACACACACACAGCAGAAGTAGGATTTGAACCCTTAACCTTTGGGGTGTGAGGTACCCACTGAGCCATCCTCCCTAAAGAATTAATGCCCCCAAATTACCCTTAAGTGTGTATCTGTTTTGTGTGAGTGGCTTCCTATCCAAGTTGCCCTCTGACTGCTAGCCTGTGCTTCCTGGGATAGCTTCTAGTCTAACTCTGACCCTGTACTGGATAAGTATGAGTAGCTTGGCAGATAGCATTGTTTCCTCACATCTTCAAGGTTGCGGGGTTAGATCCTGCCCATTGGCACATGTATGGTTGATATTCCTCCTCATTGATTGCGAGACTCTCCTCTCAGTGCCTGCGTAATACAAAAGGACGCCTTTCAGGAGTTTCAGCGAGAGTCGCAGGTTTCTGGACTGCCATCTTGTCTAGCCTTCATGCTTTGACAAGTTAATCCCCCCTTCATCTTTGGCTTGAAGAGCAGTTACTGTGGCCTGTAAAGCCTATGGCCATATCATTCCTGGCCATCCACTGCAGCTTCAGCCAACCTGAAAATGACATCAGTGCCAAACTAGAAGTCCAAACTGCTCAGCCAAAGCAACAAGCAGATATCGAAATTCGTGTCACATAATTCAGGTGATGCTTGGCGAGGGTCACTACAATCTAGTCCACCTAACTGATATCTAAGTTGAATTTTGCTACCATATCCACTCTTCTAACTTACCTGTTTTACTGACAGAAGACGGTATGTGTGGACGTATACTTTTGTAAATTACAACATCGGAATTGGTATTTTTAAAGATATGCGCAAATCGTTTTTGGTTTTAAATTTAGGAAGATTTTTGACTGTAGACGAGTGTAATATATGTACAGTATATGTATGTACAAAAATATCTGTATACCGTTTATATAATAGCATGCACAATTCATCATTTGTTATGAAAGTAACATATGTGAAGTATGTAATGTGTATTGGGCTGTGTGTTACATCTTTGACTGTGATTTGTGCGTCTGCCTCTCTTTTCCCTCTCTTTCACTGTGCCCGTGTCCTGGATTGGCTGTTGATATTCTCAACCATACACCATGTGGTGATCTCTGGTGAGTATATGAGCTTTCTGCCCTCTGCTGGTCAATGTTGGAAAGTAAATTAGGTTGTCAAAGCTGTCGTACTAGCCTCACAGTGCCATGTTTTTTCCAGACAATGACGCATTGGTTTTAGGATACAACTGTTAAGAAACACTACAGAGATTTGTGTCAGTACATACTTGGTTTATGGAGTATTATTCACTGAACCAAAGACAATTTACTGCTTCCTTGTGTCTGTGTATGTTTTTCAAGTGTGAGTCATGGGACTGAAATGGAAATGGATGAAAAAAGTTCAATATCAGCTTTTATTCAATGAAATTTTTATACCAAAAACTTAGTTGTTCACTAAGAGTGGGAGTCCTGCACTTGTATTGTTGCTGCTGTGGCAGAATTACCACTGGGAGGCAGCACAAACTCCAATGTGGGAAATGGGTGGACAGGTGGCTGCTGGCTCCAGATGGGGATTATGCATGAGCATGTAATGAGCAGACTGGACCAGAGAAGGGCCAGGAGATGGGAGCTGTGCTGGAAATTAAAATGGAAAACACTTGCCCTTGTTAGTGTCAGAACATGCAAATGAGCGATGGACCTTTAAACTCACACAGGAGAGACCCCTTCTGAAGGCTTACTTCTTAGCTGTGTTCTGTCAAGGTAGATTGTGTGTCCAGATAGGTATAACAATGACAGACCACTGGGACTAATGAAACTCCCTCATAAACATGGGAACTGCTGTTGGACCCATGAACTATGTTCTGGAACTTAATTAAATTTGGTCTCAGTAAACTAAAAGCATAAGAAAATATCTAAACGCATATAGAATAGTAAAGTTGTATTGTATTGTTTAGCCTATTGTGTACTTACGTCAGTTAGTGAAAATTAACAGTATTATGGCATTGGGGTAAAATGTGTTGAACCTAAATATCTAGGAAACAGTAGTCATTCTCTGTGACACTGTCCAAGATAAGTAGTTGTAAGATGGATGGATGGATGGATGGATGGACAGCAGTTGTCTGTAGTATTATAGTAGAAGAGAACAAGCTCTGACTGGGTTAGAAAACCCCCAATTTAATTGGGAATTGTTGGCATTCATTTGCGTGTATGTTGGTGTGACATGAACTTCTAAACATAAATTAGCATTTATTGATAGCTGCTTATTTAACGTTAACGTCTTGCTTTTTTTTGACGTCGTGCCCTGTGCGTATTTAGGATTGACACCGAGTTCACCGCGACCCCGCACCCGATTCATACGTTATGGAAACTAGATCTTGCTGTTTTATTTTAGTTATTAAAATGGGCCAAAGTTTTCATTAAACTCGAATATAATGAAACTGAGTTGATACATTCTGAATCGGCGTCTTGGGGAGTTCATTCTGATTCACATTTCACTATTAAAATTCGCTGAGATGTTGCACTCCTCTTTTACAGCATGCTCACTGTGTTTTTTTTTGTTTTACTCTCACCTATAGATATGTAAAAATGTTTAAAGGCCCTGCTCGCACAGCGACAGGCTTGCGCGGTTGCCATCGAACAACGACGGCTCTCGCTATGATTGGACGAGCTCAGTAAGCGAACCTCTCCCATTGGCCGGGTCCAAAAACACGTTTCTTATTGCATTGGGAGCTCCACCTTTTCACTAGAACCTTAACATCTGTTTATAAAGCGGGGTAGATAAAGACACGTTTGCTGTTTCAGTCACTGTTGTGTCCAGTGCATTCATGGAATACTGGTAATAAACATTTTCTAGTGGACTTTTTCCCCCTTCATCGGAGGTATAAAGGGCTGAAAAGGAGGTAATTGCAGTGCAGAGCATTGCGCTCCATTCACTTCTTGTACATTGTGCTGCTCCGGTAATTTTGTATCCACTTGTTTCCCTTCGTTCGGCGCCATTTTTGTACCATTTAAACCATTTAAATGCCCGCCAGGTATCGTTTAAGATTTCAGCGGGTACATTAAAATATAACGGAGTAAAAGAGATGCACTGATGAACCGGGTAAATGAGTAGTTAATAGCTGTGGTGGTGAAGCGCTAGGTGGATGGACGGTGCATGCGGAGAACTATTAAAGGTTATTATAATAAACACAATTATCGCACAACGAAGTGTTACCCACGGATGCTTTAAGAAGCCCCATCTTTTATATGGCTGCTGGATGTTTTGCAGTTGAAAATGGGCGTGAGCATTGCCTCACAACGTTGAAATAACTCATTGCGTGTGTTAGTATATGCAATAAATGCAAATCAATACCTCCAACATATTGTATGTAGGTTAGAGACATGGCGATCGTATGTCTTCAGCAGCAAGATTTGAATTGCATAAAATGATAGTATGTTAATTGTGTATTGAGTAGCACATGGTTTTCGACATAGTTGCGTTATAGTGGATGATGCATGGTGACTAACAGTATGTTCGGTTGATAATATACCGACATCAACAGCCACATGTGCCGGACGACCTGCTCTTATTGTTGCTGTATCCAGCAGGCAGGCAGCGACCCCGATTTACAGACCAGCAGGGGATGTCAACAAAGCCGCGACGTGGCTTTGTGCTTTGTGTTGTATGATGTGCTGCGCCTGAACGATGTTTAATCCATCATCCTGCTTTTTTCTGACATCTTTGACCTGCTTTCAGTCACGCCGGTACTTTTTTGGGACTCTTATCTAACTGCTGCTTTTTATTATACTTTCTGTTTCTGTTGCCTTTTTTCACTGAATCTGAATATGTACGGTCGCAGTTGAAGTGAGCGATGAACGACACTGGTTATGAGTTACATATATGTATATGCCATTCTGTGAATATTCAAGTTATGTGTAATGTTTGTATATCTATTTGTTTTCTTACAAGCTTATTCTTAATGTCTTAATAATCGATATTATTGTGTGGCTATGACTCAGTGCCATTCTCGGACACAAGTTTTTAAAGCCACGTGGTTTCTCCTCTGCCTTACAAATCTAAGTCCTTAAAATTCTTTTTGTTGCTCTGCCTCCTGAAAACAGAAGTAGATCTACTTTAGTGTCCCTGCTATTGATTAACCAGGCAAGTATGTTATGGTTAATAACCGGTATTCATCTCTATTGGTAAATTTCAGTTCATAATTTGACTGGGATTACATGTTCTCTGGGGACATAAAAAAGGGTATATTGTACCGTCATTTTATCTGGAATTTACATTTAACATGATCCAACTTAAATGCATCATCTATTGTCGTTGTTACATGTTAGCAACATGGCCAATGCTCTGTGGCTGCAGTAAGAACAGGTCTCCTGTGAAGTACAGCACAGCCAAATCACCTTTTGGACTGCATACTGTTAAATTGTTTGAAGTCATTATTTGGATGATTGCATGTTTTTTTTTTTGCACAGAAAATTAAAAATGAACTGATTAAGTGTGCTCATTTCCCTGAAGGCAATAGTGATGAATCTATATTAAGTTTTTTGCTCACAAACACGTTGAGGCAGGCTGATGTTGGGAAGGTGCTGGGTTTTCTCCCGGGGGGGGCTCACACTTTTATTGCTGGTTTATGGCTTCTTTATCCTCCGTCACATTCCCACCCCATCCCACCCAGCAGCAAAGCCGCTACTTTTGGGTAACGCAAGGGGCCGATGGGTCAAAGGGGCAAATAGAGAAAACAAAGTGTGGGGGAGGGGGGGTGTTCTCATGGGGACAGTGGCCAGCCATACACCCTGCCCACTGCACTGGCCTGTGGAAAGCTCTAATCACATGCTGGGATTATCTTAAAGCCGCTTTGCCCCTTAAGCTTGATTTTTGTACCCAGCTATAGGGAAAGAAGCATTTTGGGGAATTAAATGACTTTATTTTTTGTTGGACCTTCCTATGTGCTGAAGCCTGTGTCTTGAGTTATGTTACCAAATCTGATTCTGTGTGGCTGTTGGGGACCACTGGCTAGGCACAGGATGGCTACACAGCCAGGCAAGTTAAGGCCAAGCCAGTTGTGCTGTTCACATTGTGGGTCACGGTGTCTGCTGTATTCTGGACCAGTTGCAAGCAGGGCTTCTACACTACTGAGATGTGGCTGACTCTCCTGTGCCGGTTCCCTGGATATTTTGGCCATGTGGTGTGTCTCCCTATACAAAGCCTGCTGTCTCCCACCAGGCAGTTTTGTACAGTCTGGCATTTTGCTTTTCCAGTATGCACCAGCACTCTCAGTAGGCACAAACACATAGGAACACTGATGAGTCTGATAGATGCAGTTGTGCATGCACATGCACTCTGCTGCTAAGAACAGCCAGTTTGTCATGCAGATGCAATATAATGATATTCAGATCCTGCTTTAGCTGAATGAAAAGCCTGAGATTGGTTCATCAGTAGAACAAGTTTATTAAACATATGAGCAGAGCAAAAGATGACCTTAGCAGGAGTTCAGCAAAGGGAGAGAATGCAGAAGTCTGCACTGGGCTGCCTCTTACCCATCCCCAGGAAGCCTTTTCTACCAGTGAGGGAGCAAGTGCTCCCAGAACCTGGACTGGAGAACAGCTTAAAGGGAGTGATGTGATGTCCTGTGCTGCCCCCTAGAGAGGGCGATGAGATGTGTGGTGCTCTCCCCTAGAGGGGGGCTGTGGTGGAATTTTAGAGGGGAAAATTCTGATCTGTGTCCTGTGACGGATAGGCACTAGAGATGGGCAAAAATACGTCAAATGTATTTTGATACAAATACAGTATATCAAAATATAATACATTGCAGTTACTGTATTTTGTATCAAAACAAACCACAGTATATACAGTAAAAATAAATACATTTCTTAAACTTTCATTTTACCTCAGCTTGTTAGATCTGTTCCTTCACCAGCACACTGACTCAACTGGCCAAGCATGAGCCACTTTTCAATTCAATTCAATTCAATTTTATTTATATAGCGCTTTTAACACGAAGCACGGTCACAAAGCGCTTTACATAGT
>JAACJT020001023.1:2384-13641 GCA_009936485.2 Gymnarchus niloticus | reverse complement strand
ATCATTATTATAAAACATCAGTTTACACGTTGAAATATTTCCGAATCGTGCTTTTCTGACCAAGCTTTTAATTTCACAATGCCACTTCTCATAATGATGGTGCGCTCTATCTGAGATTGTGGGAAAATGGAGGGCTGGCTGAGGACTGCCTATTCCGAAGACGCACGGACAGCCTCAGAAAATAACTGTGCACACTGAACAATATAACACACATGACTTTAACGAAAGCAGTGAGAAAGGCTGTACTACGGAGAAAGGTGACAAAGATAAATCCCAGGAAAGCTTGCGTAAAGTACACCAATAGCTTGAGATGAACGGTGGAGAAATGAGTTCTTCAGCATGCAAAACGTACATCAATGTCAAGTTCACCAGTCAGTTTTGCTAAACCTGAACTTGAATGGTGTTTGTCATACGAGAGCACCAAAGAGAAATAGGGAAGTGATTCCCCTAAAATGGCATGGCTATCTGCACAATTTCTGCTACTGCCAGGGGGTGCCCACAATGCCAGGAGCAGTGCAGGAAGTCACGAGACGAGAAAATCGGGGTGCCGGTACTGTGATGTCACTCGTTAATTTCTCACGCCGTATTGCTTCTGCATCACCAGTCCGCTGTTGCACGCACACATTATCTCTGAGACTTCACCATGGGTACTTCAGCCCCGGAGGACCCGTCGTTTTGTGATTGATGGTAGGAAGAAACAGGTCTAATCAGACATTTCAGCCTACCCACAAACCGTAGGTTAAATGCAGTGTGATTGTTTTAAAGGGCAGCTGGAATAATCATATTTCAAGGGTTACATTTGCATAATAACTGTCGAGTTGGTGACCTATTTATTCTCTCTTTAAAATCGTATTTCCCCCGCCCACATGCTACACAGAAGGGGGGAATTCTCCCTCCCATGGTGAGAAATGAATTTCAAGCCGTGAATCAATAACTCTCTCACATTTCATGTGTCAGAAAGGCCAAAATCAGTTATAACATCAGGCATTAATGGCTCAGACTCGAGAGCAAATTAAGAGAACAAAATACGGACACAGCAAAGGCCTCAAGCATGACCTGAGGCAGTCTCTCACCTGAGCCTACTGATCAAGATGCGCACGGCCTCATGGGACAGCAGTGGGAGCAGGACCTCCGAGGTGAGGGCCTCCAGCTCCTGGAGTGATTCCACAGGCCTGAAGGAGCTCTGAAGGAGGGAAAAGAGAGGACCTCAAGGAGAACGTTTCACATGCCTTCCATTGGAGCAGGGAAGCCGACGGACCTAAGGAAACAGGGACAACCTGTGACCATGGAGAGGGTCACAGTTTTCTATCATATTAAGGGATGGATGGAAGGGCAGACATTCGTACGTGCATCTACTGTATTACATATTAACTAGGCATGATAGAAGTGACCCAAAGAAAACATGAAAATCAGCGAGGTGGTAGGACAGTAATGTTTTAAATGTACAATATAGATAAATCTGATTGCCACATTTTTTGTTAAACAGATTTCAGACAGCCGACACCATGGATAAATGTGGTAGATGGTGACGGTGTGAGCATGCGGCTGGTTCACAGGCACTTCTGTCACGAGGTAGGACACCGAAGGAAAAGTACACTTCTTCCGGAGCCTGGCCGTTAAGGGGATATGGGGTGCGTACTCGCACTGTGGGGTTCATTATGCAAGACGGGAGCTGTCAGGACCAAAGGAGGTTTCCACTAAAGTTGCAAATGTGAAAATGCTTCTTGTATGCTGATGCAATGGGCCTGTTGCTTGAAATCACCCAGAAAAATGCAACAAACAGTCTGGTAGGAATGCTGAATACCTGAGGCAGCAAGTGCTTTGGATCTTATTAGTGCAGTGAAGAAAACTATTCTTATTTCACAAGGGACAGTGCCACCTGTCAGACATCCTGACCTTCAACATGTCTCCTAAGCACATCCTTGCCTTCCTAACATCACTGCTGCTTCTTTAAGAGAACTTCCAGTCTACAATACTGGGTGTTCAATAATCCAACAAAGTGCAAAGCTGCTCTTTACATTTCTGTGTGCGACTGAGCATGGAAATTTAGCTCAGATTTGTGAAATTCAAGAGTAGATAGGCTGATTTGGGCTCTAAGTCTGCCTCTTAAGGTTCAGAGAGGAGAGCCTCAATTTGGGGAGTTCAAACCAAAATGGTCCTCTAGCTACAACCCCATTTCCAAATAAGTTGGGACACTTTCTAAAAATGCAATAACTAAAATCTGTAATTTGGTATTTCACTTGAACCTGTATTTAACAGGCAAAAGGACAAAGAAAAGATTTTCAGTGTTTTCACAGAGAAACAATTCTATTTGTTAAACATAAATTTAGAAATTGGTGCCTGCAACACACTCCAAAAAAGTTGGGACAGAGGCAAGTTTACCACTGGGTCACATCCCCATTTCTTTTAATTACACTTCTTAATCGTTTGGGAACTGAAGAAACTAATTGCTGCAGTTTTGCAAGTGGAATTTTTGCCCATTCTTGCTGTATACAAGACTTGAGCTGCTCAACAGTCTGTGGTCGCTGTTGTCTGATTCTCCTCTTCATGATGCGCCAGACATTTTCAATAGGAGACAGATCTGGACTGCAGGCAGGCCAGTCAAGCACACAGGCTCTATGTCTACGAAGCCATACGTTCGTAATTTGCGCAGAATGAGGCCTGGCATTGTCCTGCTGAAATATACATGGAGTTCCGGGGAAAAGACGTTGTCTTGACGGGAGCATACGTCTCTCTAAAATTCCAATGTAAGCCGCCGCATCAATGGTGCCTTCACATACATAGAGATCCCCCATGCGATGGGCACTAATTTACCCCCATACCATCACAGAGGCTGGTTTTTGCACCTTTCGTTGATAACAGTCTGGATGGTCTTTTTCATCTTTGGCACGTAGAATCCGGTGTCCATTTTTCCCCAAAAACGAGCTGAAACGTGGACTCATCTGACCACAGAACACACTTCCATTGTCTTGCGGTCCATCTCAGATGAGCTCGGGCTCAGAGAACTCGCCGGCGTTTCTGCACAAAATTGATGCATGGCTTCCTCTTTGCATAATACAGTTTCAGGGAGCATTTCTTGATGCAGTGGCGTAATGTGTTAAGCAACAATGATTTCCCAGAGTACTCTCAAGCCCATCTGGCTATGTCCGTCACGGTAGCATGACGGTTTCTAATGCAATACCACCTAAGGGCTCAAAGGTCACACACATTCAGCAGCGGTTTCTGCCCTTGGCCTTTACGCAGAGATTTCTCCTGACTCCCTGAATCTTTTCACAATGTTATTAACTGTAGATGGTGACAGACCTGAATTCTTTGCTATCTTGTACTGAGAAACATTGTGAGAGAATTATCTGTCAATTTAAAAAAAGTTCAGCACAAAGTGGTGAGCCACAACCCATCTTTGCTTGTAAAGACTGAGCCTTTTATACCCAATCTTCATACCCACACCGGTTACCAGTTAACCTGCTAACTGAGGAACCTTCCAGAATGTTACCTGTATACACTTTTTAGTCTTACTTTGCCTCTGTCCCAACTTTTTTGGAGTGTGTTGCAGGCATCAATTTCTAAATTTGTTTAACAAATAGAACTAAGTTTGTGCGTGAAAACACTGAAAATCTTTTTTGTCCTTTTGCCTGTTAAATAAACGTTCGAGTGAAATACGAAATTACAGATTTTAGTTTTTATTGCATTTTTAGGAAGTGTCCCAACTTTTTTGGAAATGGGGTTTGTATTCTGTTTTTGCAGTCAGTCTGTGCAGACTGGGCCAGGTCTATGCCTGAGAAACACATACAGACAAGTCACCAAACCAAGTCATCTGCACTTAGTCGGTACTCTGACACCCCCTCCTGCTGACCTGAATGTTAAACTGGGTATAGTAGGTTCCCAGGTCTCTGACGCCCCCTACTGACCTGAATGCTAAGCTATGAGCAGCATGTTCAAAGGTTTCTGACACCCCCTACCACCCTAAACGCTAAGCTATGAGCAGGAGGCTCCCAGGTCTCTAATGTCCCCCTACTGACCTGAACATTATACTGAATGTAGTAGGCCTCTGATGAAACACACTGACCTGAAGGCTAAGCTGGGAGTAGTAGGCCCCCAGATACAGCAGAAGAGATGGCAGCAGGCTCACTGCACTCTCTCTCTGATCAGGGTCTCCCAGCAACTTTATACAGCTCTTCAATGAGGCCAGAAGGGGGCGCTGCAAGCCAGTCACATGACTCCATTCCACAGGGGGAGGGGGGGGACACTCAGTGTCATGAGAGCTACAGAGGAGAAAGGGAGGGTGAGGATGACCATAATCAGATACTGATAAGACACTACTGTAGAGAGATCAGAAAGAAAAATACACAATGACAGCAGAACCAAGGGTTTGAAACCTGTTGGTGATGATTAGGGGGGTTTACTTACATACACAAGACCAGAGGAAAGGTAAACTCCAAGCAAGGGCAGTCCTGACAACCTACCCAGCCAGGGCCGCCTGCAGCTCCTGATGGCAGCCAGCTGTGTATGTCACATGGGTCAGCAGCGTGACCAGGGCCTGGGCCCTCTGCAGCTCCGGGGGCCTGAGGGAGTCCATAGGGGGCCACGGTCTGGGAACCAACTGCAGGGCCTTGACCAGGATGGGATAGAGGTCTCTGAACATGACAGAGCACATCACAAAGCATTTGGTTTAGTTTAAGCACTTGAAATGAGACTACTGCAGGGTCATGGCCCAGGGTAAGTAATGCCAATTAGCATGATAGTTATATAAAACTGCCCAGAGGCCCCGCCCACCACTTCCTCGAGGCCCCACCCATCACAACCTCACCTGTACAGGTCGCAGGCCTGACCGTAGCCAGCAGCCACAGCCCACAGTCTCAGTGCCTCGGTGCCGATCCAGAGAGCTTCCCCGGGCGCCAGCGGCAGCTCGCCAGGCTCCACAGCCATAAATCTCGCCAGGCATGGCTTCCCACCCAGGTTGTTGAGCTAAAGCAGGCAGAATATCAAAAACAAGGTCGGCATGGCGTGTCGGAAGAGTGCAAGGGCCGCACTGCCACACAATTCAACGGCCTGGTCCGTGATACTAATTTAAATCTCATTAGCATCTTTTGACATCATTACACTGTGGAGAAATGAGGCAGCCATTAACACCGGCATCAGCAAAGGGCTACTGGATACCCGAACAACAGATTTCCTTAGGTCATCATGGAGAGCACTCTGATGTATAATTATACCCGTTTTAGGGAGCCGTCCTGTAAGTAAGGTGCCATACAAGTCACCCGTCAGCCTGACCAAAGCGGTCCAAGTGAAACACCCACCACACGGGCACAGGCGTGCCTCCCGGCGCTGGCCAGCACACGTAGGAGCTTCATTGCCGTGGGGACAGGCAGCCCATGCAGACGGTCGGGGGTGGCTGAGCTGGGTGGGGTCCAGGAGCAGGGCAAGAATTCCAACATCACAGTCTCCATCAGGCGAGGGCACTCCAACACCTGCAGCCACCCAAGATAAGAGAATCAGAATGTAGCCGTCCCTAAATTTAACCGCCAAAACAGATCTTACCACTCAAAGGCAATTAGCACAAGCCAGCAAAGTGAATTTCAACAATTTCTAGGCCAGTTTTACCACCCTGGCAGCCAAGATACCTCCATAGACCATAAGGACCCTGATAACATCCTTCACCACATAACCACGCTGAGGGATAGGCAGCCCTCACCTCCCCCCCTTTGTGCACACCTTACCTGGGTGGCAGAAGCTGGGCAGTGGCGGGAGATCCGGATGAGGATCTCAAGGATATCCTGCACTGTACGGGGGGGTGGCCGCACCACCTCCAGGATGTACCGAAGCCTGGGCAGGAGCTTCATCTTCAACAGGCCCTGCAAACGACAAGCCCCCTCGACATGTGAGGAAAAGAACGAGCGAAATAGGAGGAAGGCGGAGGGGCAAAGCAGGTCGTGAAGGGCCACCTTCACGACATCGGCACGGGCCACGTCATGATCTGGCTTCCTCTCCTCCTTCTCTTTCGTCGTCTCCTTTGGGGTGTCCTCCAAATCCTCGTCTTCCTCTTCCTGGACGAAGGGTAACAGTGGAAACGTAGACATCCCAAGGTACCATGAGAAGGTACTGTCAAGACAGTCCTGAGCAAAAATAAACCACAAGACAAACTGTCAGATTGCAGATATTCAGGCAGCTCCATTCCTCATCGAGCAACTCGGACCCCAAGATCAGCCATGAGATACGACGGCAAAATCTGCTTGAAACAGCAACCCCATGCTATCAGGCATCAGGTGCTGGGGCCTGCAGTAGTCAGGAAGCTCGTCTCAGCCAAAGTGACCAAGGACAAAGGGAAAAGCAAAAACAGATGGCAAGATGGTGGAGAAAACCTCTAGTCAGAGGGGAGAAAGGGAGTGAGAGAGGAAGAGGAAGTCAGAGAGAGAGGGAGTGGGGGGAAATGAAAGAGACAAGTAGTGAGAGAGAGAGTGAGTGAAAGAGAGACAGAGGGAGTGAGAGAGAGTCCCGGGGCTGAGGCATTGGGGCCTGTTGATGTATTAATATCAGGGAACTCATATGGAAATCACTCAATTTGTTTTGCACTATCTAGGGGGGTATGATCATCATCGTGGAAGTTGGGAACAGCTTATGAGAATAGCACCTGCATCAGTGGGTGAAGCCTTCTTGAACTGTACACTTACCTAGATGTAAGAAAAAGTGTGAAAGATGTGTGGTACTCAGTCCTGTGGTATTTTTTGTGGCAGTACTTTTGTGGTGTTTACTTGCTATTCTGTTAAGTGTCTGTTTATCCAGGTCAGTGAGCTTTGACTTATAATCACTTACAGCAAAGCCATGTCTGAAAAGAGGGCGTTTGAAGGAGTATGCTAACAAGACTTCTGAGTCCATTCCCCTATGACATCAAACTGCAGTTTCTGTGACTGATGCACTTGCAATTCAGACACCGACCCTTTGGCCTCTTTGGAACACTGTTAGTTGCCTGATTTTGCTTTGAAAACACACGCAAAGTGTTGATTGCCAAACTTTTTTTTTTTTTTTTTATAGGTGACCCAAACAACCCAACATGACTCATGACTGCAAATTTGATTTCGTTATTCAAAGCTAAAGTTCTTTATGCTCTTGGCCTTTCTGCTATTTCTCTATGTACTTGCAATCTGCACACAGCTGGTTCGTTAATTAACCCCATAACCCTAAAAGTGTGAGGTCACAATGCCACTCACCCACCACACCAATCAACATAAATCGTTTTGGGCAAGCCACGCTGTGACTCTCACCATGGCGTTTCTTACTGAAGACAGCAACCCATTACAGGGCACAGTCACACTCACACACTATGGGCAATTTAGAATCCTCGATCAGCCTAAATTGTGTGTTTTTGAAATGTGGGAGGAAAGTGGAGTACCTGGAGAAATACTAATAATCAGTACTTTATTCACCCCCGTGGGTAAACTCACAGTTTTCACGTTTTCCGATTTTGCTCTCCTGGAGCAATTCAGGTTAAGGGCCTTGCTCAAGGGCCCAATGATAATATGGACACTCTTGCCGGCTACAGGGAATGATCCCACGACCTTTCAATCACAGGCACAGACACGTAACCCACAGATCCACATCACCAACCAAACTGGCAAAACTTATGGAAAACATGCAAGCTCCACACACACAGAGCGAAGGTGGGATTCAAACCCCCAACCCTGGAGATGCAAGGCATCAGCAACAACAACTGTGCTCCCCACTCACCACAGAAAACATCAGAAATGTACAATTTAGACAGTAGGACACATTAGCTATCTTCAGGAATAAACTTTTAGCGGCCAAAACAAACAGAACTGTCAAGACCAGAATGCCCCTCAGGTCCATAACTCACGTTGAGGGGTTGGTTATTTTTTAAGACCTTCCCTCTCAGATCCCATGAGATATTCATATGTGGTTCACGCTCAAAAGCAGGCCCAGGAGAACGCCCTTCCCCAAAACCTGGAGAAAGTCACCCTCACCTCATCATGGGGGGACACCAGGAGGCCATGGAGGGCATGCACTGCCGCAATCATCACTCCTTCCACGCTGTCGTCCAGGCCAAAGCGCAGCAGGAAGACGAGACCAGCGTCAAGCAGCGTGGACAAGATGCTGTCCTTCACGGAAGAGGCAAAGTCGCCGGTGCGAGCCTGGAAATGTTCAGCAAACATGATGGCGTGACTTTAACTACCACCCCGCAGGCCTGACCACAAGAAATCAGAAGACCGATGGATGGCACAACACTGCTGAACCTAAAAACACCAGGGAACAGACTGGTCAACAACATATCAAGTCTCAGAGTGGAACTGACTACAGTCCTTTTGAGTAAGGTACAGTAATTAACCGGAAAGGTTGCTGTAAAATTACAATTCTGCTATGGAACAACGCACTTGCTGAAAGAAATAAGAAACAGGTTAATGAGAGGCAAAAAAAAAAAAAAAAAAAAAAAAAAAAAAAACAGCAATTGGTTTGTGTTTCTATATATAACCTTGGCATCCATTCTAATGACCTACTAATGCAAAGCTGGGTTGCAGGTAGCCTGGAGCCTACCTTAGGAAACACAGGGACATGAGAGAAGTGACACCCTGGATGGAATGGCTGTCCATCTTATATTACCTAATGTAGCTTCTTCAGAACCAGAGAGCGTAACACAGCTGTTTTGATTTTCCAAACAGGCAATGGAAAGGATTGTGTGACATGCCCAGCTGACTAGTTTTTTTTTTTTTTGCACCAAAAAAGTGAAACAAAGACCAGTCTGTGCAATGGGAGGGTGTTTTAATTTTGGAACTAATTGGAGTCCTGGAGGAAAGCACAAACATCGGCACTGGGGTGTGACTGATGCACGGCAAGGTTACCTTGGTGAGGATGCGGCCAAGGGTGGTGAGAGCCAGACTGCGCTGCTGGATCACCTGACTGCGGGAGAGGATGAAGAGCTCCTGGAGGGAGTACCCAGCCAGCTGGCTCGAGAAAGGAGAGAGCAGTCAAACGCGAGCGCTCAGCAATGATGCGAGGCGGCACGGTAAAAAATGCAAGAGCTGGCGAGGACACGGGACAGCACAGAAAAGAAAAAACACGAGCACCAGTGAGGACATGGGACAGCACAGCTAAACGTGAGCACCGGCGAGGACGTGGGACGGCACAGTAAAAAACACCAGTGCCAGCGAGGACGCGGGACGGCACAGCCCAACACAAGGACGTGGAACAGCTCTGCATGCCAAGCGCACAGTGAAACAGATGGACCAGGCACTTTACAGACTAGCTGTGTTCTCATTGTGTGCCGAACCAGGTAGGCATTCAGTGCACAAGTCGCCCACTTCTCAACTGACCTCAGGCTCGTCTCCATGGTGATGCAGACCAAGGTGCGTTGGCAAGTCCTCCGTGGGAGGGATAAGGGCTCCTTCAAAATCGAAGCGTGCCTGCATAGCCTGTGTGCACAAGGAGTCTCTGCTCAGACTCTCTAATTCAGTCGAGGCCTCCTAGCCAAGACGCCTTCCTCCCCGGCCACGCTCACCTTCCCAGTGGCCCGTCTCCTAGGTGCCGGCAGATCCCTCATCCACTCCAGCTTCTCCGGTTCCAGTTGGTCCATGTGCAGCCACTCCTTCTTCGGCTGGACTGGCAGGTCCTGTTCTGATGAGGGATGCAGGGAGACCATTGTTTGGCCATGACAGCAAACGCATGCTAAGCTCTGGACCTAGGATTTGTCTACGTGTGTCTAAGGGGCAGCTACGTTAAGGTCACCTGTGCGGCATCACACACAGAGCTGGATTCATCCAAGAAACGCGGTCAGGAGCGCATTAGCATGACAATATGGAGGAAAACAGGCAGTACTGAATATCTCCACGTGAACCTCTACCGAGTAAATTAAAAATACATCCTGCAGTGGCAGGCAGATAGGCCAACACTTAAATAAAGACTACAGGTAAGTATTTAATGTGGAACGTACACAAATATACTATGGGCCAAGAATCATTTGACATTTCTGGCTACCTTACGACAAGTAAATTAAAAAAAGCTTGCGATTATCTTCAATACAATTATTCATTTTAGTTTGTGACAATAAAAATAAAATCAATCACAGGGCAATATGAAACGCCATTGGTAGAAAAATGACAGGGGAGGGCCCTGTTGGTCACAGTGATGCATGTCAGAACCCCACCCCCAAAACAGAAACAGACCCATGTTCTGATGCTAACCACTATGGTTTATTTCCCCCCCATTTTCACCACGGGTGCAGGCTTTGCTAACCACGCTAATTAAAATCAATAGGGGGCAGTCACGGCGGGCCATGAAGGAGTTGAACAGCCTCAGGATCCAGGCATGGAGCCGGTCCCCCCGTCCTCCACAGCAGGGGAGACTTCGCAGCAATTAGCCAGTTAGCCAGGCTGCCTCGGGAGTCCGGAGAAGCATGACAAAAATAGGCTCTTAAAAAGAAAAGAAAGAAAACTAAAAATGTAGGAATTGCCTTCAAGACGCAGCTGGAAGGCTGTGTACTGTAGAGCAAAACGCATCATTCTGATAACGCAGTGGTATCTGTGCCATTAGGACAGATCAGTCTGTAACCCTGCTTGAAAGGGTTCTATAGCAGATCGTTATAATCCACGTCCTCCCTAACGTATAAAAATTAAGACTCTCTGTCTACTATGTCATTTGATATTCTGCACCTTCATTTTTTTTTTTTTCCCCTCCCAAGCATATGAGGAAATGTCACTGCAGAGGGGGATGTCACTGCAGCCATTTCTGCTGACAGCCCAGATCAAGGAAGAGGAGGCTGGCATTGACCCCACATCACCGGCCAAGCCCACCTATTTATCATTTACTAAACCCTGAGCAAGGAGAGGATGATGCGGTATTCATTCCAGGAGCCACACGGCGTTCCTCGTTAATAACCTGGCCAATTTTCCCCTCAGAGCAGGGGGATTGACTCAGTGGGTGTAGCAGCTCGTTCAAACGGCAGACGGATAGAAAACAGGTCCGTTACGGCAGAATGATGTTTACAGTCATTAAACACTTCATGCAGAAATTCAGCTTTTTTCCCCTAATTTGTCTTCCACAAAATAAAAGTTACCCGAAAACATTCGAACCAGACTGTCAGCAGTGTAAGCAGGCACATTTCATCCCCGGCTTATTTTAGCTTGTACCGTCTGATGACATTTGAACTCGCCTCTCCGTTTCTGAGAGAACGGGAAAACACTGAATTAAATTCATCTGGGGCAGAAAGGTACCTTTTGAAAAACTCCCCATTTGAGCTTGAAAGATTTTTTTT
>JAACJT020001022.1:0-16815 GCA_009936485.2 Gymnarchus niloticus | reverse complement strand
CTCAGCCTGTGGCAGTATGTGGGTCACGTCCCCTTAGGCCGCGGCAGTATGGGGATCACGTTCCCTTAGCCCTCGGCAGTATGGGGGTCACGTTCCCTTAGCCTGTGGCAGTATGGGGGTCACGTTCCCTTAGCCCGCGGCAGTATGTGGGTCACGTCCCCTTAGGCCGCGGCAGTATGTGGGTCACGTCCCCTTAGGCCGCGGCAGTATGGGGGTCACGTTCCCTTAGCCTGTGGCAGTATGGGGGTCACGTTCCCTTAGCCTGTGGCAGTATGGGGGTCACGTCCCCTTAGACCGCGGCAGTATGGGGGTCACGTTCCCTTAGCCTGTGGCAGTATGGGGGTCACGTTTCCTCAGTGTTGCGCATATCCTAGCCTTGTTGACACAACTTTAACAAAAATAAGAGTAAAGTGTGTTTATGACAGTTTACCTTTCTTCATTTCTGGAAACCCACCTAGTTAGTAGATATGGTTTATTAAAGGGAATTTAAATATTTAATTAAGTAGCGATGGTTTAATTTGTAGAAATGCATATTAAAGTTGTGTAAATGGTATTTGATTTTTGTGAAAATATTTACTAAAAGCAGTATAATAACACTAATAATAATTGTCTGAGGTTTCTTCTGCAGAGATTTTTAAATATTAATATTTTTAATAAATCACTGTGTTAATAATGTTCTTATAAAATTCTCCTGTAATGTTTAAATTTCATTAAGGATGTTTCCCACCTTCCTGTTTCCTGCCCAGATGAGACTTATTGAAATGCCTCGTCTGTGTCCCATCTGTGAATTATTTTTTAATTTCCTCCGGCCTCTGGGGGCTACGGCCTAATCACTGCAGCTCTTTCATTTGCAGTATAAACAGAAAGGACATGCAACGCCTCACTCTCCTCTGTGTCGGGAGGTGGGCTTTGCACGAAGAGCGTTACGCACGGTTTTGCATTCGGTGTCACCGTCCGCAATGCGATCTTTCCTCTGAGATCTTGCCATTTAGCCACATCTGTCATCTCTTTGGATCGGCCTTTCGGTAGCTCGTGACCCCATCCCTGTATTAATATTTAAAAACATGCTGGATGGTCTGATAACGCGGATTCTGATGTCCTGAGACGATAGAGAGAATTCGGATGGACGGCTTCCCTCAAGTGAGCCTCGGTGCAGTGTGGCTCTTATCTGCATGTGTTGCTAGACGTGGCTTTTGTGTGCTATTGAGAAAGGATGAGTACTTCAGTGCTAAACACCCAAAACTCGAGGGTATTGCCACCGGGGTCCCAAACTGCGAATGAAAAAGCAGCGAAGATGGTAATGACATACAACTGCGATGTCAACCATCCGATCAGGGACCGTATGTTTGCGGTCTGCTCGGCGGCACAGAGTATCTCCACTAATTTAATCTGTATGTATGATGTATTTTATTGTGTAGACACTCCCTGAACTGACCTTCCTTTACGTAATTACCTGGACATTAACCAGTGAGGTTTCAGGTGCTCACCCCTCACCACACACCAGGACAAAGCTCTGTTGTTAATGGGGCACGTTGTAAAAGCTTGACTGTTTTGTGGGCGTTCGGGGAAAGTGGATGTCGTGTTTCTAAAAACAGGACAGCACAAGAGGACTCTGTCCTTCTGGCTTCTGTGTCCTTCATCGTCGGCTATGTGACGTCATCGGCGTGCTGTCAGATTTGCATTTCTGCCTCATCGGAACAGCTCTGCCGCTGTCGAGAGAGACGGCATAAACCGGAGTGTGGACTGGTTCTTATTCAGCCGCTCTGTCACAGTGGGGAAATTCACCCTTTAATACAAACACAGGGAGTGGAGGTGGAATTGCAGCGATCGAGGCCCCACGTGACCTTCATGTTATTGTTGCCTAGGGGCAGGAGCCAAAGGTTTTTGGAGAAAATTCAGCTAGTCATTTATTACGGAGGAGGGAGAACAGTTGTATGGTTAACATAAATCATCACGGTGCCCGAGCCTTCAGGGCCTGACTAATTGCTGTGCTGTTTGTAAGCGGGGCTTGTATCTGGCCTTGTTCAGTAATATTTCTTCAGCACTTGCTCATTGAGACTCATTGTCTAAGCTCAGAGTACCTGGTGGGACACCGTTGGCAGAAATGGGATGCCACTGCATGCAAAAACGGTCTCCTGAACATGACCGGGTATCTGAATTACATCAGTGGGTCCAGGGAGGGCCTGGACCTGGACACCTGGTCTGGAAACATCACTAGTCTTTAGAAAAGCATTGAAGAAATATGAATCTGACTGAAGTTTAGGGCCATGATGTAGCTTCTCTGTAGGGCCTGACAGCAATTAAAAGCACAGTTACATGAAGTGTAAGGGAGAGAAGTAACTTTACACAAGGTATACTCTACACAGGGAGAAAGAGCTCACATTTATTGATGCCAGTTTAAATCAATGGCTAAAATGCCCCCAGACATATGGCTGCCTAGAGCTGACAGAGACAATAAAATAAATCGAATTTCCAAAGTTTTTGTGACAAATGAACATGCGTCCCGTGTCTGTCTATTAAGCTGGACTTTGTGGTTGGCTGGGAAAGTGGGGGGTGGCTGCTGAGCCTAGAAAGGCTTGGCTTCTGTCCCTGCAGTTTGGCTTCTGTCCCTGCAGTTTGGCTTCTGTCCCTGTGTGTCGTTATTAGTCCACAGCAGCACTTGCTGTGGCACTGCGCGTCCAGACGCCATGTCAGGCTTCACGTTGGCGGACAGGCCATTCTGCAGGCAGTCCCAGCACACAGGCACACACCGAATGTCTCTTGTCAGTTCAGAGTTCAATTCGAGGTGCTTGAACGAGCGAAAGGGCACAGCTTGGTTCATTGTGTCTTTGGTCCTCTCATGTTGCTCGTGAGCGGTGAAGGATAATTTGGCAGAGGCTGGCACACGTGACAGGTGATCTCACTGGGCTGAAGCATCGTGCTTTACATGCCTGGTAGCCTGGCTCTGCAGTGCGTTCTGCTGCTCCGTGTTTTTAAATTGATACTGCCTGGCTTGTTTGTTGGTCATAAATTGTCTTCATGGGCGTGTACTTTGTCGGATGGTGCAGTGCAACTCGGACATGAGTTAACCGTGAAGTAGTCATTGTGAAATTGTTGTAGAAGCTATGCAGACAACCATCTGCGATGGACTGATCTATGAAGCCACGTATTGTTAAAAAAGAAAAATATTTAACAGACAGGCTAGGTCAGAACATCGTTAAAGGACAGGATAGCCTTACTGAACCTCAGTGAAAGGCTAAAGTGTATGGAAGCTTAACAACTGCAATATGGTGGAGTTGAGCACTCCTCACTTTTACAAAGCGATGGTTAGCTTGGTTGTACAATACATTAGCAGCAGATTTTGTGGCGTAGCTTAAAGCAGAGTCCACCCAGCTATGCACCAGCGTTGACGTCAGGTTCGGTGTGGGGCTGTCGGAGTATGAATCTCTTGCTTTCTCATCTCGTACTACACGGTAATACCCGTGTTCCACCTCTGATTTCTCCATACCTTGTTGGCAAATTAGCAGTAATTGCCTGAATGTTGTGGAAGGATTTACGTCCAGTTTAGTTTTTGTGTTTTAAAAATCATACTAATTGAAATGACCTGTTTTGATAACCCTTTTGTCGTTATGAAGAGGTGAGCGATAGTTTAACACCATGCTGTGATATGATTGTGCTTTTATCTTCTTGCCACATGCAATTTATTATTGACTCTCCTTCAGTTGGGTCATAAATGTGGAGCTTTTCATAGATTCAAAACTGATTGTAATTTAAAAGCTCAATTCATTTTGTGTGTCTGTGTGTAATTGTGAGGAATTCATCTCCTGTCAGGATCTGTACGGTAGCTACTGGCTTCTTGCAGTCCATTTTCATGGGAAAAGGTGTAGTTCAGATTAAATTCCAGATGAGAAATTGGTCGTGACAATACCATACTAGAAACATCTCTGTAATATTTATTGTATTTTCCACTTTTTAGTGTCAAGGGAGAATATCTCATCTTACCTTGTCAGTCTGAGCCTCTAGAGATGAACCTCAATATTTTCATGAAAATGAATGTAGTGTGTAAGATAGGGATTTTTTTTTTCCCGCTGTAAAATCATGCATAAAAGCAATGTGTTTAAGTTGTGTCACTGTCTCCAAATTGCTACAGGTAATTTCAGTGCTGCTGTTCCACTGAGATTTCATTTTAAATGATTGCATAATTTAATTTTAAGCACCAGAGTGTTCTCTTCTCATTTTGCTTAAGTGATTTGAAGACAGTCACGCAGTACTGGTGTGTTTCTCAAATCAAATGTCAGTGGTTGTATTAGTGATTGAAGCTCAATAATAATTTTTCATGAAAAATGAATTTTTTTTCTTCAGTTTTATTTATATAGCACCTTTAACAAGGAGCACTGTCATAAAGCGCTTTACGTAGTCCTGGGCCCAGAGTCCCCAGGGAGTAAGCTAAAGGTGACAGCGGCAAGAAAGAACTCCCTCAGGAGGAAGAAACCTCGAGAGGAACCAGACTCAAGGGGGAGATCCATCCTCCTCTGGCTGGCACCAGGCAGGACAAGTTCAGTAAATTCATTTATACAGAAATTA
Organism: Gymnarchus niloticus; assembly: GCA_009936485.2. Lineage (NCBI taxonomy): Eukaryota > Metazoa > Chordata > Actinopteri > Osteoglossiformes > Gymnarchidae > Gymnarchus > Gymnarchus niloticus. Next base: position 12,252 of record JAACJT020001022.1, on the reverse strand, counting down.
TATAATTATGTTCTCTTCAGTAGTTGAAAATACAAGTACTCACACAGACCAAAGAATCGGTATGCACAGCGGCTGAGTTTTGCTTTACTTGGGAGGAATCGCAGTCTCATTGCTCATATATGCTCAATAATGGCACTGTACGTGTGCACTGATTCCTGACATCCTCACACTTGCTGCTCTTTCAGAGTACCGTGGACCATCACTGTGACACAGTCTGTCCACCCTGGAAGCAGGCTGACAGCTTCCTTCCTTCCTCCCTCTTTTCTCCGATGGTGGAGTTAGGGCTTTATAAGCTTCCAGGTTTATTAATGTTCACAAGTAAAAGTGACACTTCTGTGTTTTGTCATTTCAGTCGTTGGAGTCACTGGAGGATTATTCCAAGTGACTGTGTTTGTGAACCCACCTCATCCCTGAGGATTTGCCACTAGCGTTTCTGCCCCTTGATTGATTCGAATGGCTGGCTTCACCTGGGCTCTTTCCTGTGCCTGACGTCCGGTACTTTACACTCCGTCTCTGCTGAGTGACAACGGTATGATTCCGTGGTTTACATTCCTGTGAGGAGGGCAGTACGTCACGTCCAGCGTTATGAAAGCTCAGCGTGACAGTGAAATACCGAACGTGTCAGAGACGTATAGACGACGCAGCTGTTTCTCACTGAGTGGTTGTCTGTCATTGCAGCCACCAGAATTCTTAATGTGATGCGGGAAAAATCTGCTGTCATATGGCCATCTTCAGCTAAATATTCATATGCTCGTAGCCGCTTCTGTCCTGCATATGTAAAGAATAAAGACCATGATGTCAGAAGGGTTTGGAGGGCAGACCCAGTGAGAGAGTAAGAATGATCGCTCCACAAGAATTCACAAGATGGACCCTGACCCTACAACTGTCCAGTCTGTCTGGTGACTGATGTTTGCTGGTCCACTGAAATTATCACTTATTATTCATCTGTTTTCTTTTACCGACTCTGTCAATCACTGTCGACTTCAACAGTAACTTCTTTACCTCCCAGGATGTAGAATGGTGTTATCTCTTGCTGTGTTATTTTTCATACATGTTGAATTGGACGCCGTGTTGGACACCCTTTGTAAACCCCCGTGTCGGGTGCCGAAGATAATTCCACTCTTCAGCGATGTCTCCGTGGTGTGAGAAACCAGGTTCAGGCCTCACAGGTTTGAAGGACCAATTGCCTCTAAGACTGAGACTGTCTTGAGTGAGTAAAGGAGAGGCTTCTCTGAGGTCTCGTACTGGGACCAGCTCAGTCAGCATCGTAATGAAGTATAAAAATAATGTGATTTTTTTTTTTTTTTCCCCCCATTAAACTGTGCTAATTGCTTCTTAAAATACTGTAAAATGTTCTCGTGCATCCAGTACAGACTCCATCGACAATAAAGTATGTCAAACTACATTGCTCCCTTTCCAAAGAGGAATGGTGTTTCACCGAGCTCTTGGGTCATGTATCACGATGGTCCAAACCACGTCACAGCAGTTACTGTAACGGTTCAGATGTGTCACAGCGTGCTCCCTGTGCAGAGATGTGCATCCTGAAGGTCACATGGGTTCATGTATCAGGATGGTCCAAAGCATGTCGCAGCTTCAGCTCTAGAATTGCTGCATGGCGTCTGCCTTTTATCAGCAGAGTCCGTGTGTCTGTGTGGGTGTGTTCTTATTGGCAACATTTTATGAATCTCTGCTTATTTGTCTGCAGTTTGTTATTTACTGATGTATCCCACTATCCCACTGATGGGTGAGGAGATACACAACCAAAACCGTGCTGTTGTAAAGTCACACAAGGCCAGCTGTCTTTATCCCAGCATCAGGTTTTAGGCACTAAAACAGCCAAGAGGAGTTTGTACATGTCACTCGATGTTTGTGACGTGCTCTGTTTTAGAGCGATGATCTCACTCTGTTAATGGAATATAACTCTGCTTTAAATACTAGCTGGACCGACCTCTTGAAAACATTTGATTTTATTATTATTATTATTTTTTTTTTTTTTAGTCTCATTCATCAGAGTCACAGCCCTGAAACTGCTTTAACTAGGATTGTGAATGACATGGGCATTAATACCAAAGGGCAACGTGATGGTTCTCTCGCTGCTCAATCTTACTCCTGCTTTTGACACTGTTGACCATTCTGTTTTGCTGCATTGCCTGAATTGGAACCTGGCTTGTCTGGACTGACTAATCTGACTTAACTAATCATTGCCACTACATTCAGTAGATATCTAATAACAGTAGTGCTTCATCAGATTTGGAGTACCACAGGGATCAGTGCTTGGACCCATATTCTTCTCTCTGTCTCATGCTACTACTAGGTAATATGACGAGAGAGCAGACAGCTGGCTTGTGTGCCCATGACAGCCACACCTAATGATACCTCATCTGTTGTCACTTTGGATAACTGCTTTAATTAAATGAAGACTTGGGTGAGTGAAAATTTCTACGTATTGTCACATGGCGTGGATAAAACTGAGGTTCTACTATTTGGAGACAATAGGAGAAGTAGGACATTAATGGCAGTAGTTTGGCCTCTAATCTGGGCATCGTTTTAGGTATGAGTCCTCCATTAAAATTACATGCTGATGATGCTTCAGTTTCAGAAAGCTGAGGTTTCTCACTGTTTAAGATATCGAACAGCTAATAGACATGCTTTTGTGTGTAGTCGACTAGATTACGGTAATGTTCTACTGTCAGGAAGTATGCAACAAACATTAAGCACTTCACAGTATATTCAAAATGCAGCAGTCAGAATTGTCACTAGGAGCAGAAAGTTTGATTATTGAACCCCAGTTCTCTAGCTCCTGGTCGGGGATGGGACTGAGTTCTGAGTGTGTCGTCTTACCTATAAACCACCTGCCTACATGACCGAACTGATTTATGCCTACACTGTGAGTTGTTCACCTGGATAACTAAATTCAGAGCAGACCATGGCTTAACTTCTTATCCACTTGTTTGGGAGCTTTGGTGTGAGTCCAACTTAATTCCATCCAAGGCTAGGTCTGCAAGTCTGTTTGTGCAGTTCTGTTCATTTAACCCTGGTTACCAGTTGTACCGGTTAGTCATGCAGTAACACAGCATAAATTGTCAAGCTGAAACACCTGGCTGATTAAAAGTCTAGTCTGCTTAAGTGTAATCTATATAGTTGGAAATGCAGGGCCCCGTATGTCCTTTGTAAACCGGCTCGCAGTGTGGTATCGAAACTCCGGCTGCTCATTAAAGGCTTCCACAGCCTCTGTGATGCCAGAACAGCCCAGACACCTTCAGCAGCACCAGACAAGGTTTACTAAAGCGTGTCTGCCAGAAACACTGAGAAGCCGTCAAGGAGACCGAAGGCCTGAGCAGAACGGAGCGGAAAGCTGTGAATCTTGACTGACAGTCAGAAGAGAGACGAGAGAAAGGGGACTACATAGAACCGCGCAGGGTATTTATAGAGCAGCTTCTCCACTCTCCAGGCTGCCAGTGCTTCTCCCCATTAGCAACCACGGCCGTAGACCTGCTCTCCTGCGTGGTTTGACTGCTGTTTGGTACGAATGCTGCGCTATGACAGGTCTAGGTGGAGAAACAATCACAGACGAGCTGCGCTTCTGCACCATAAAATGCATACTTGCGCTCAATTCAATTTATATAGTGCCTCTAACAAGAAGCACCGTCCCAAAGCTCTTTACAGTACGTAGTCCCGGGCCCGCGGTCTCCAGAGAGTAAGCCAAAGGTGACAGTGGCAAGGAAAAACTCCTTCAGGAGGAAGAAACCTTGGGAGGAACCAGACTCAAGGGGGAAGCCCGTCCTTCTCAGGCCGGCACCGGGCAGGACAAGTTCCTTAATAAAAATATGAACAGCAATATTGTAGAACAGTCAGGAGGACAACAGCGTATTTGAGGATGAAGTGCAGTGATCAGAGCAGGTTTGGTGGCTCAGAGGACAGCAAGCCGGTCAGTGTGAACAGAATCGGAGGGACAACACGGTAGGCCAGCGGACGATACGAGGATCTCCTGAATCTGAATCTCCGGAAGAAGCACCCCAAAGAGGGGGGTGCGGGGGAAGAAGAACGTACATGAGCAGAGCAGCAATTTAACACTGTAGAATAATCACAATAACAGCAAGAGCCCCGGCATAACGATATATGGCAGCATGAGAGGCCGGTGGGGGGACAGGAATCAGGAGTAACAGCACAGCTCAAAGTCAATGGAACTGATCCCCACCCAGCTTTACATCTCAGACTACAGCCTAGTTGGGGAGTGAGTAGCTACCTAAGGTCTCTAAGCTAGACTAAACAGGTGTGTTTTAAGCCGTGGAGCTCAGTAGGAGAATGCTCTGCCCCCTAAGAGCGAAGCAAATGGGAGGGAGAATTTGTAACCAAAAGATCAGACACTCTGGAGCCAAACCATGCAAGGCCTTAAAGGTTAGTAATAGTACTTTAATTTCAGCACGAGACTTAATTTATTATTAATTAATTGGGCACCGTTCCGACAGCCAGCGACGACGATCTTCTGTAAATTTCCTCGCCGCCTCTGGCGGGAATGAGGCCAGAGTACGTTACTGTGGCAGACACCTACTTGATGTCAACCCGGACATCGTGTGTGCCGACGTAGTGGGCGCTTCACCGAGGGCGAATGGTGCCGACGTGGGTTTGACGACTGGGCGCCATAATCGCAAACCGGAGCCATCCCGCATCCGCCTTGCCGCGAAGGCTCCGATGCCGGAGCCGGAGGAGACGAGCTGCCCGCCCCGGACGTGTCCGGAGGCGCCAACAGTCGATCTGCGAAACTCCCGCTTTGCCCGCTCTCGCGTAACGTCCGGCCGCGTGACTGTAACTCTTCGACCTTCTCTGGCAGTCTAGCGCCTAATCCGCGCTTCCCACGAGTAAATGTACCAGTAAGGACAGGGGAACGACAACTAAACGTGTCACACTCCACACACACACACACGACAGAAGCCACACTATTCTACTTACATTTGTATTGAGAACTTCGGAGAGGGTTTAACTTCTTTCAGCTCGCAGGAGAAACTCTCGCTAACTTCGAAATGTCAGCAAACTAAGCTAACTCTGTAAAAATAACTTTATAAAAGTGCTTCAAATGCCCCCTCACTACCACATACAGTATACACCTTGGGTGGTTCAAGGAGCTTTCGGTGCGTGTCTCTTCTCGCTGTCTGTCCTCTTCACTCTCCCCTAGTACTTTGGCACAGTGGAAATGATCCTCATTTAATACCAAGACGTTCGTGTGACAAGGGTGACCTTTGACACTCTGCTCCGTGGTGAATTTAGGTAGAAATCAAAAGGGCACTTGTGGTTAGTACCAGAACTAGTGATGACATTCTGTGGTTTAAAATATGCAGAGAAACACAAACGGCAGAATGGCAGGCCTGGACTCTGTTAACGCTAAGCTAAGCCCTAAAAGAATGGGGCCGTGATGTTTTGAAGATCGTCAGGACTGTTCACATATCTGTACAGGCCTCACAGGTGTGGGTGTGGAAGCCCTACACGGCTGTTTTTAAATTAAAAGTGAGCAGCTGTTTGTCATCCTCACATTGCCTTTCCAAATGAATTCCAGTGTTTAAAAATGGTTTTTACATGCTCCAAAGTGACCTCAAACATCCTCTGGTCGATGTGCCTCCTCAGGTCCCATACCTGTGTGGTGGCAGAGGTCCCAGAGAACATGCCCTCAGAGCTGCAGGTCTGCGCAGACTGGCTGCAGACCTACTTCAGTGATCCACAGTCCCTGCAGAGATTGCGCCTGCCGGCTCTTCACCACCCCATCCTGCTCAAAGGTTGGTAACAGTCAGCTTAGAGCGCATTTGTCCACCGCTGAAGCGTATTTCTGACTGCGCCTTGGGGTGCAGCACCTGACCCTGAGCAAGATGGAAGCAGTTCTTGAAGTCTGAGCACTCTGTCAGCCATATCGCTGTCCACGAGGCTGCTGTGCCTGTATGTCGAGGGACTGTTACTCGTCTGTGGGGCTGACTGCTGAGGGTCGTCTTCATGGCACACGACGTGCTGAGTCTCTAAAATTGGAACTAATTACTAAAGATTATTGTTTATGAAAAATGCAGGGATCCATGTTAATATTACTTCTTTGTCGATGGGGGTAAACATGAATTAAATTTTGTAATGCTCACACACAAAAAAAACACACACCTTGTCCATTTTGATCAATGTTGGCTGAACGGCCCGTATGAAAGCTGACGAACGAGACTTTGAACACTGGCTCTGACTGCACGAGTTGTTTTATCAGCATTTTTGATTTGACCGTACCGACTTTGTCGTCTGATTTTGATGTTTATCATTGTGAACATTAGTCAGATTTGTTGCGTGTGTTACAAGGTACAGTAAGAGTAAATTTGGTGTGGTAGGAGGTAAAATACACGTTTTGTTACAGTTCTCTTAAGGTGTTCTATTTCTGCCAAAAATGATCAAAATCGGCTCAAAGTTATTGCAAAAATTGACAGTTTTGCACATTGCCATTCTGTTGGAATTAAATTCTTTAACACATGTATAAGAGAACTTGTACTTTCTGATTACAAATGAATAATTTGGGTTTTTTTTTTTTTTTTTTTTTTTTAAAAACCAGTTCATTTTTAACCATCATCCCTCAGTGAAGCAGTAATGATAGTGACCTTTGTCTGTGATACTCAACCTTGTTTCCTCAGCTGTCAGGCCTGTGTATCACAGTGGCTTAGTGAACACGTTTGTTCTCATTATGATGATGTCTTGTTCACCGTGAGCCTCTGGCTTCATTCACCAGTTGCCGTCAGTTAGACTGCCAGATAAATGGCAGCATTTATCTCTCACGTTTTTTTTTTTTTTTTTTTTTATGTTTTACTGCCAATACTGTTTCTGTATCAGACCTCCTTCACTCCACCATCATCACCAGACCTCCTTCACTCCACCATCATCACCAGACCTCCTTCACTTCTCCTCCATCATTAGACCACCTTCACTTCTCCTCCATCACCAGACCACCATCACTTCTTCTCCATCACCAGACCATTTCCACACCTCCTTCATCATCAGAACTCCTCCACTCCTCTTTTATTACTAGACCTCCTTCACTTCTCCTCCATCATTAGACCACCTTCACTTCTCCTCCATCACCAGACCGCCATCACTTCTTCTCCATCACCAGACCATTTCCACACCTCCATCATCATCAGAACTCCTCCACTCCTCTTTTATTACTAGACCTCCTTCACTTCTCCTCCATCACCAGACCACCATCACTTCTTCTCCATCACCAGACCATTTCCACACCTCCATCATCATCAGAACTCCTCCACTCCTCTTTTATTACTAGACCTCCTTCACTTCCAGACAGACCAGGCCATTTCCGCTCTACGCAGACCTTGTATGCCAACATGAGCTCCTCTTGAGAAACACAACAGGACCAGTTAGCTCCTGCGCTGATGTGGTTGCCCCCGGTGCTTCACATTGCATGAAGACTTTGGGGTTTTAATTAAGTTTCAGAATATGTGAAGTTCCTCATTAGAACCAGCTCACAATGGGACATTACTTATAGGCAGTCTCCCCTTCCTCAGCCAGGACTTATGAAAGCTAGGCTGAATTGTAGCAATTTCATGTTCAGAAGTGGTGAGTGTTTGGAGAATGGGATTCACGTCTTGTGTGCCTGGGAAACCTTCCATTTCTCTAAATGATCTGCAGGTTGTCATTTTCTCATAGGTATTAAGTTTTCCTTCTTCCTGCTTCAGCCTGAAGAACCAGGACAGTAGGCTGCAGTGTTTAAAACAACTCCAGCTTTGAAATAGTTCCTCAGCTATCTGGAATCTGTTTAGCACACATGTCACAGTGTGACGCCTCTTCCTTGGTGTGCTTCCCTTCATAGATCCCCCAGCCTTTCTTCCTCTGCTGTCTGGGATAGGTTCCACACTCCCTCATATTACTGTCCTTGATAAGTTATTAGAAGGTGGGTGGGTCGACTGACGGATCGACGGAGGGACAGACGGACACTTCATTAACGTTTCAAGCCTTGTCCACTATTTACAGTATAAACACTGGATGAACGGCGCTGTGTACCTCAGCATGTTCTGGTCTATTAGCAGACCTCCTGCCATCTTGAATTGGGTTATCGTGTGATCGACTGAAGGGCTTCACTCTGACTTCTCACTCTCTGTCCTCTAGGGTAGGGCTGGAAAGCACTGATACCATTTAATGTGAAAGAGATTCAGTGTTTACAGTGCAAGGCCATCAGTGCTGTAACCTGGTGATTCCCTGACTGCCAGGTCTGTATTCAGTATCTTCAAAGAGACTCTTTGGGCCTGCTTGGCTTTGCTAGCCTATGCATAAACATTTGCTAAAATGGTAAACATAAAATCATGTGATCGGGTTCTTCTGATCGATAACAGCACATTACCTAACAGCCAGTCGTGTGCATCTGTGTCCCGGGAGGCTGACGGTGGAGTAGTTTTAATGAGCTGTATCGTTCTCGTGGGTCTTCCCCACCGTGTGTGGAGCGTCAGACTACACGGGTTGTGACTGGAATGTGTGTGTGGTGCCCAGAATATGTAGTAATATGAACATCACCTAAAACCAAACCAGAAAACTGAGGGCCAAGTCAGAATCATGAATATTGTAGCTGAAGCTCGGTGGTTTTAATCGTTGGACTGGTGTTTACATACATGACCGTTTAACGTTTTAACCAGCTTACATACGCCATGTAGTACGCATGTCCTTTGGGGTAATACATAGTGTCTTGCTGTACTTAACATTCTTGAATACATATATAGATAAATATTTCACACGTCTGAGGTTCCTTATTGCCTGAAGAAATTTCACACGCATGACTTTCATTGGTGCAAGAAGAAGCAGCTCTGCTGGAATATAGCAGGTCATCTGGATTCATACCTGGATCTAGCAGGCCATGGGTGACCAGACCACAGGTGTTGAAGCTGGGCGCCTCACTCGTCTGAGCTCTCGGACGGCCTCAAGGCAGGGCCCCGGTCTTCTTACGGAGATTAATCCCCAAAGAAACCCTTGCTCCTCAGCAGATAAGTTAAAGCTTGCCAGAGCTCCTTTCTCGTGTGCCTCTCACAGCTCTGTCAGTGCTGACCTGTTTTCCCCTCTCCTAATCCCTGTCCTTTGGTAGAGAATCATTTATTAAGAAATTAAGGGGCTTACATCTTTAGTCAGGCTAGTCTTCACCAAGCCGCCGCTTGCCCTTGATGCTGATTATGGGTGAAAAACGTTACTCTGGGGGATTCTTCAGACAAAACCAATTAAGACACATGGGTGGACTTTAATCAGGTACATGTCTTTTATACTTTGTAAATGTTCTCCCAAGTTACAGGAAATCAGCTGGATGCAGTAGGGGTGGCGTACAGCAAAGGGGTTGGATCTAAATTGTAATGTCTGCTGCTCCTCAGCTACCTGCTCCAGGCCTGATTAAAGAAGCAAATTTGCTTTCTGATAATCCTTTAGAAAATGTGCCACTAATATTATTAACAGGTTGTGTGTGTCCAGTCCTGGAAGCTTTAAAGGAACACAGCATAAAATTCAGACCCCTAGGGAACTACATCCTAGGGAAGTTAGGGTTGTTCAGCGATACCTCAAATCCCTTCTCTTAGTTTCCTCAATGCAGGGTGTGGAGCATGCGAATCTTGTGAGTAAATGGACGTAAAATAGGTAATCAGAGTGAACGGTCTGTCTGCCTGAAGATGCTACCCCAGCTCAATTATTTAATTATCCAAACACTGTTAATGATGTTGCTTTCCTTCATTTGCTTCACAAATTTAGTCAAGAACTTAATCCAAATGAAGTTACTCTGAATAGAAAGCAATTAAAATGACAAATCTGCTCGATTAACCCCAGAGTCAGCCTACTACCACAGGCCATGTCAATGTTTCAGTGATCTTTTTTCCAGTAAAAAAAAAAAAAAGAACAGATTTGCTGAGTGTCTATGAATTAATGAACAAAGTTATGATTTCTGATGGATTTATTCTGTTATAATCTAGATTGTACTGAGCTGAGTGCTGATTTTGTCTTGCCATTAAGCAGTAATTATTTCTCTAATCAAGTGGTTTCTGTGGTCACTTGAATTTTTTGTGTATTTATATTTTTCTGCTTGTCGGACGTGACCTGACGTCTGGTCTGACACGGCTACCTTCAGTGTCTCTGTGTTGTGAGGTGTATCCGTCACCGTGTGTCCTCGGTACCGGCCCACGGCTTCACTCTGTCCCTCTGCTCTCAGACTCCTTCACCAGCCGGGTACTCCGCACGCTTCTGACGGACGTGAACCTGGGAGAGACCGTCTCCTACAAGCGTCTTGCGAAAATGGCAGGAAACTCCCGGGCGGTCAGGGCAGTGGGCGGAGCCATGTGTCGCAATCCTGTGAGTAAAATGTTGGTCCCTAAGGGAATGATGTACACGAGCGGCTCGGAACGCGCAGGTGTGCTGTCCTCGTCCGCCCATCTTTCTGGGCGGAGTTCAGTCCGCAGAGGTCAGGGAAAATGGATCAAATGGTACTGCCTTATCCGCAGCTGTTTTTAAATATGTTTTAAGGAGAACGGGGGGAGATTGGCAAAATTAAAGCATTTTTCATATTGCTCTCGAAAACGTGGAAAACTATTCAGCAATGATGAGATCAGCTCCTACGAGCCTGCGTAATACAGTCAGACTAACATAAACGTCCTCCTTTTCTAATAATAGTTATTTAATTTAGCTGTACCTACTTCTTAACTCACTGTCCTGTCAGGATGACTTTCAGACGTAGGTGATCCCAAAGCACAAGTTTCACTCTCTACCATGTTCATCTACGATTCCTGAGACTACCGGAAATTTCTAGATGCTGTTGTCATTGGGAATCCCTCGTTATGTTTATGTTTTAGCTGTAAAGATGAGCTCAGCCCAGCATGAGGCATGGTGTCACTCTCTTTTTGATGAAAGCTTGACTACATTTCAGCGTGAAAGAGCCCCTGCTGCCTTTGTAAGATCAGTTAGTGTATGTCCCGTACATGTTATTTTGTACGATGTTTTGTTTAATGTACTCGTGCAGAACGCCTGCTCGTTGTAATATTTTACGGCTAATTTAAATTGTATAGTATTAGTGTCCTGATTTAGAAGCTGAACGGCACTGGCAGTGAGAAATGAATGTGTTATGGCCTGCTACTTAACACAGCTCCTCTTCACAGAGCACGCAGCACTGTGAATATTTATCAGCTGCTTCACCATTTATCACAGCAGCTGAAGTCCCATTTTAAGTTCAAATATAAGGCTCCAGCAGGATGTACTGTTCTAGTGCACGAAGGCCGTTCACTCCATACTATACTTTAAATGTTATCATTTATGTGAGGGTTTATGGCATAGGACAGTTTATAATGTTATGCTGATATTTTTACTTTCATCCCTGGTCCTGAACCAGATTTTCCTGACTGATTAATTGCCCTAGTGGTTGCCAGTTAAGTGTTAACTGGTCCAGGTCTGCAAGTAGTTGTCCGGTATGTTCCAAGATGACTTCCCCTGACAGCTTTGCATAAGGGCCTCCTGCCTTGTGGAAATGCGTTCCCCTTCTGACTACAGACATCCGCTGTGTAGCTGCATGCGTTTATAAAACACTGTCTGAATTTTTTCAGAAAAAAAACTACTAGGCATAGTAGGATTTGGAATCACAGCTTGGCAGTAATTCGGTTCCATACAGACAATGTTACGAACCCTCAAATGTACGGTCACTGTCTGGTAGCTTGGCGGTAATTCAGTTTAGCTTGGACCATGTTATGAACCCTAGAATGTACGGTCACTGTCTCAGCTTAGCGGTAATTCAGTTTAGCTTGGACCATGTTACGAACCCTAGAACGTACGGTCACTGTCTCAGCTTAGCGGTAATTCAGTTTAGCGTGGACCATGTTACGAACCTTAGAACGTACGGTCACTGTCTCAGCTTAGCGGTAATTCAGTTTAGCGTGGACCATGTTACGAACCCTAGAATGTACGGTCACTGTCTCAGCTTAGCGGTAATTCAGTTTAGCGTGGACCATGTTACGAACCCTCAAATGTACGGTTACTGTCTGGTAGCTTAGCGGTAATCCAGTTTAGCGTGGACCATGTTACGAACCCTAGAAAGTACGGTCACTGTCTGGTAGCTTGGCGGTAATTCAGTTTAGCTTGGACCATGTTATGAACCCTAGAACGTACGGTCACTGTCTCAGCTTGGCGGTAATTCAGTTTAGCTTGGACCATGTTACGAACCCTAGAACGTACGGTCACTGTCTCAGCTTGGCGGTAATTCAGTTTAGCGTGGACCATGTT
>JAACJT020001021.1:0-16836 GCA_009936485.2 Gymnarchus niloticus | reverse complement strand
CTTCTCCAGGGATCACTTTGGTCTGAGTTCTCCGCTACGACCTGTCCGTCTTGGGTGGCCCTACACGGCTTAGCTCACAGTTTCACTGAACTACGCAAGCCCCTTCGCCACGACAAGGCAGTGATCCATTGAAGCTTACAGGTGTTTAAAACTCATCATTCTCATAAAATTTACTATGTACACACTCTTCCTATCAATATTACAGTTACAGGAGTTGCTAGCACAATTTCAAACAATAATTAAAATTAAACAATTTAAATTGGTGGTAAATAGGTATGTATGTATATGAAATATTCAATTTTTGCAATCCAATGGATGTTACTCAAATAGCAAGGAAACCAACTGTTTAAAGAAATTTTATCATTTTGGTCTCACAATGAAAACTACTGGTAATTCTTCAGGTTCCATTCAAGACAATAAAGTTTTAAGTTAACTTTGTAAATAAAACAAATGTTCAATATTTTTGTGACTAACAGCAAACAAGTCTTTGATAATGTTTACTTTTTACATCAATCAAAAAATAGTCTAGTAATTCTATCAATAGTCAACAAGAAAAATGTCAGTAAGTTTCAGCACAAAACACCTTTTCAGTGATTATTTTCATTCAGTCATTTTTTTCCAAATACCAGGATGCCTAAATATATACTTTTGAAATCCCAACCAGGATCACATTTGTTGTTGAAATCTATTGATCCTGACCTGCACAGCATCCACTGCTGTAAGGTAATTAGGAAGCAATAAAAAAAAAAAATGCATCACTACATCATGACCATAGCTGAAAGGATAAACAGATAGTGCCCCCTCACCTCCACAACAGCATTGTTCCAATCAAAAACAGATTATATTTTTATTCATTTCATTTGGGTACTGATTGTTCAATGAAGGAATGAGGCTACTGGTGTGTGATGACACAACTGTTCCTGTTCAGTAGTTTTCACATTTTTTCAATTTTGGAACGATATTACAATTGGAACCCTTTACTCAAATTCCATGAAGAATCTAGTGAAAGGCATCAAAACTGTTGTCCGTAAGGAACACCCAAGAGATGTGCGAGAGCTTGAAAGATTTTACTGAAGGAAAAATTAAGGGGAGCAAGTAGAGGAGACTAAACAAATTTCTGAAATTCATGGCGTACAGGGTTCTCAGAAGAGGTTTGTGACTGTAATGCTGGAAAACCTGCTTCCATCATCTGTTTCACCAGCCTAGATATTTATGACTTTCTTTTTTCCCCCTTAAGTTAAAGTAAGCATTGGCAAAAATACCCGTCTTTAGTTTGAGAATTTATGTTTTGTCTTTTTTGCTTTTTTTACATGTTTAGTTTTTGAAGCGGAATAGTAGAATAAGGATGCAAACCCACCAAAGCATAGACTGTGAAAACTTCATGAAAACTACTTGATTTTTCAACATTGATTCCAGGGAAATAAAATTAAACATTAAATATAATGTGCAGTATCCTGCAGAAGGAATATAACCATGGCGCCGTTCTGTCATGTTTGTAAGCATCTGCAAACTTTCTTTGTATCTCCACACTCCAGTTTATTCCAAATAACACATCATTCCAGTGGGCCCCCCAGATGGGAGATGTTTGGGAGCAGGTATTAATGTTATATTTTAATTTTTAATAATTTCTCAGAAATAGGGCTGTCTTGTGTTTTCTGCTAGAGCTTTCTGAGGTAACTACCACTAAATGTCTCGTTCCCACTGGAGGAAAACACCATATAGCCTTGAATAAATACTGTTTCTCTATACATTGTGTACAGTGGGTTATTCTAAGCCATATAAGAAATCTGAGTTATTTTTCTTCTTGGATAGGGACAAATGAAAATGAGGCTTCTAAATAACACCTAGCCCTTAAAAAGGTAAACTGATGCTTTCATACAGAAACCTTACACAACAAAGTGAATGCACATTTGTTGGCATGTTTTTTTAAAATTATTTTCTTAATTGCTGCTAATTCAAAACACTGGTGTGAAATTAAAACTGCAGCAAACTGTTGTGTTATCGAATTCTGGGGGTTAAAGCTGAAATGTGCCCATTCTTTGTTAGTGGTGTGTGTTCTGGTGAGGGGACAGCACCTGAAGGCATCCAGGCTAAGATACATTTGGCTTCCCCAGACCTCGTATTCACTAACAAGTGTCTTTTTCATTCCAAAGGTCACAAGTTCAGGACTGCATGGGTCACCTGAGATGCTCATATTTGAGGCACTTGTACTTGTTGTCCATTCCATATCTCATTCCATCTATCTCGCATCACTGTGTTTCTGGCAAAGAAGTGCTGGAGTGGCCAATTGGGAGGTTTGGAAATATTCCTGGAGCAGAGCTGCTTATTTGTTGGGCCGGTGACTTGGCCAGAAACAAAATAATTTGACAAGTTTTGACATTCTACAATAGCGCTGTAGAATTAAACAGCAAGTTTTCTCACACACGCACACATACACGCTCACATACATACACACAACACATCACGATTATTCCACACAGAGAAGCGCACAAACACGTGACATGTGCTTGCCTCTGTGTGATTTCTTGTCACTTCTGTCAGAGTGAGTGCACCGCAGAATTAGGTCTGAGTGCAATTTGTTTGCTTAAACATTTCTGTATGTAATGTGTTTATCCTTTATTTTCTTCTTGAAACATCAGTAATAAACATGACAGGATAATATGACCTGAATTGTGGCTTTATTTATCAAAGTTTCTCCACAATGAAAATAAAATGGGTCAGAAAACTTCCAAAATGAAAATGAAGCTCACTCCAGCTCTGTTGTATTTGCTTGCAGTGATCCTGCACCCAATCCTAAGGAGGACAGGATACAAAGAAAGGAAACATTGCAAACATTAGCCCACTTGGTCACGGCACATGACTATCTGTATGCTTGTGTCACACCCACACCGGACCAGCCATGCCTAACATACCATCACTCATCATCACTAGATTACTAGCAGCTGTGATCAATTAGTCAGTCATTTGAATTCCTTTAGGTTCCCTGCAACTTCCAAACTTCAGTGTGAGGTATTGTGTGTATCATTTGCCACTTGCTGAGCGTTACCGACGGATTCTGGATAACAGCATATGACTCTGGATTGCCTGTTGTGTTTTGCCCCAATTTTGTCTTCTGTCTTGGATTTTTTTTTTTTTTTTTGCTTATTGATCTGATCACCCGGTTTCTGAGAATTGTTTCTCTTCCTTGACCTCACTTTTTGATTTGACCTTGTGTCTGACGACTTCCTGAGTGGCCGAAGCAAATAGACTGACCTAGCTGCACTTGGATCCTAGTGTTCGTTACAGCTTGGCTTTAGTGGTGCTCTCAGAAACCAGATTTGAATCTTTCCTCCCAGCACAGGGGATGTCCCTTGAAACTGACACTGCTTATTTCTCTATCAAACTATTGTTTATTTTTTGTCTTTTCGGCTTCCTTAGCTGTGACAAAGAAATTGGAGTAGAGGTTATTACATTTCCAAAACAAAGTCTGAATTACATTAACAACAGTGTCAATTCGTCCTCATTTTACGTGTGCTCTCTCTCTGCAAGGCTTAAGTTGGGCTTGCAACTGTAAGCATGAAGTAGAATTGAAGTCCATCTGCAGAATGTGAGCAAACGCTCTTATTTGTTCAAAAATAGCTCAACATGGAAATACAGCATTTGTGAAAGGCTTGTATAGCCATGCATTTGATATGTCGTGCTGTATTGCCATATTCTTAGTTTATTGTTTACAAAGGGGACCAAGAAGGGTGCATGAAGGAATTTGCAGCAGGATCGCCAGCGTTGGGTATGGAGGGAAAATGTATGAATAATTTTGAGTTAGTGTTAGTGTGGTGGTTTATAGCATGACTCTGAGAAAACACTAAACAGTTTCCCTGGGCCTCTTTAAGGTTGAAAGAGGTCCACCAGGTTACTTCCAAGTACTCTGTTCTAACATATGCAGCAAAAACATAGCACTGGGTCTTCCACAGCATGCAAACCCAACGGTTAATTGCTGAGTGCATTCCATTTGCCTATGTGAGGAGCCATTTCTAATCACTGGGATAATTAATGACCTTGTTGCACTGTGTCCCGTGGATGTTGTTCGCTTATTTTGCTGAGGACGCTCAAAAAAGTTAAGGCAAACCTGAGAAGTGGGAGTTTGAGTCAGCAGTAGCACCACAACCTCCTGGTTTTTGAGGACACACCATAGAAATATTTATATGGATTTTCTGCTCCAGGCATTCCCATGATAAAATGTATACCAACATAATGTAGACTGTTATCTTGCTAATCTATAATTACGCTGGTATGGAGAAACTTGGAGTCGATCCTAATTATTTTTGTGTATATGAAATATTTCAGCACGGTTTTAATGTCTTAGCCAGCATTGCTGCTTAATTCCTACTATTATAGGTAGCATTTTTGTTATTGCCTTGTGTTTTTGGAATAAGGTTAAGCACGTGTGATCTTCTACTCATATGAAATGGGGATATTTCAGTCTCTTAACTGACCCAAATAATGGAGTCATTTGCGTGGGTTATGGGCTTCCCCCTGGGAAATATCAGAGCTGTACTCTCAACCAAAATATCAGACCAAGCTTGTTATCATGAAGAAAATTTCTTCACAGTGCCTAAGAAATGGAAACCCGAGTTAGTGATCTCTTCATCATATACTGCATGATGGGTGTGGAGGTGACTCAGTGGTTAACACTGCAGCCTCATACCTTTGCAGCTGGGTTTCATTCCGTGTCCTGCCTCTGTGTATATGGAGTTTACATGTGCTTGTGTGGTTTTCCAATTTCAATCCAACACCCGGTGCTTGGATTGCAACTGGCAAACTGGCATCCCTAAATTGGCCTGTGTGTGTGGGTGTGTATGTGTGTCCGGAAATGGATTGGCCTCCCCTCCAGGGTGTCTCCTGCCATGTACTTCCTGGGATAGGCTCCAGAATCACTGTGACCCTGGACTGGAAAGCAGTTGGCAGATGGATGTACTTTCATCAGAATGCAATAAAGAATTAAAATCTTGTTTTAGATATGTGTTATGATATGTGATATGTTAATTTAAGCAGTTCATAGGTCAAGTGTTTCCCATCTCTAGGACGCACATGAAGCCTTATGTGACCTGTACTGCCATCAGAATGCATCTCCATTTCCTTAACTTCCTGGCTCCCCATTATATTTTAATTTCACCTTACAGCCTTTTTTTCTTTTAATGCAAAGCGTTTTTTGCCATCGCTTATTTTTAAATTAGGCAATATCGTACATATGAGCGGATGAATCAGTTAATGACTAAGATCAGAAAGAGAGGAGGGCTTCACAGCATGCAATCAAAAACCAGTTCAGCGCAAAAAGTTCATTATTTGAGTCATAGTGATATAGAGGAAAGTAATTGAATTGCAGTAATCAAATCAGCACAAATGTTTTCCTGTGACGTAATAATGATTTACCTTCAGTCACTGTAACCTGGTTTCAGGCAACTCTCTTCTTTTCTCTCTGTCTTTAGCAGTTCATAATTGAATCAAAGAGCAAAATTATCTTATTGGTATGATAATATATCATCTGGTCTTATTAAATGAGCTCTATGATTAATGTAGGAATCCAAGGTGTACACTGTGAAACATTTCTGTAAGTTAGCATCTTTCAAATTCATTTGACTTTTTTACCTTGGTGTTGGATTATTATTTTTCAGCCTAATAATTATCTATTGTATCCATATATTATAATGGTTTAATTGTGGCTTTCACACACATGCACACTACACATTCCTACATAAATGTACACCGTGTATACCTGCCTAGTCCCTGGTAGGACCCCTTATGCCTACATGTCAGTCTAAATTCTTGGAGGCATGTGTTCAACAAGGTGCTGGAAATGTTCCTTCTGGAGTTTGGCCCATGATATTCTTGCACTTGCAGCATTCCTATTGGCTGTAACGAGTCTGACCGTTCTCCCTGACTGCTCGCATTAACAAGGTGTTTTCACCCTCAGAACTGCTGCTGACTGATTTTTTTTTTTTTGTATCACTTCATCCTCAGGAATGGGAGGAAAAATGCTTATAATAGGGTCTTTTGTGATTTTTAAGGAGTTTCACTGGTTATTATTAGTAGTGATAGGACAAACGAGGCTTCAAAACCTGTGGTGGGTGAAACTATCCTGAACTAGTCAATCAATGCTGGTGCTAAACGAGGCTTCAAAACCAATTGTGGGTGGGAGCATCCTTAACTAACCAATCAATGCCGGTGCTAAATGAGGTTTCAAAACTCATTATAGGTGGGAGTATCCCAAACTGTTAATCAATGTAGCTTATTGGTAGTTCAGAATACTCAGACCCATCATGGGTTTTGAAGCCTCATTTGTCCCATTGCTAGTTGTTTGTATCATTCTACCCAAGGTTGTTGGGTCATTAGAAGCCTCCACTCATCATTACCTCAAAGTTTGATTCAACAGCAATGGATACACAAGACTATTCCTCTACCAACTCAGTAGTCCAGGTCAATTTAAACTGATACCGTGGTAATATATTGTGAGTCAGATCTCTACGATAAACATTTACATCAAAAAGGGCATGCGGTGTACTCACCGCTTTGACTTCCCATTTTTTTTTTTTTTTTGGTGTAGATTTGGTTATAAGATCAAAAATAAATGCAACAAATTATCTGTCAAATGTAGAAAATTCAAATCTTCTCATGCAAGAGCATGTGCTTCAGGACCTTTTAAACAAGCAATCTTTTTGTGGAATAGGATGAGAATGTCAATGAATAATTCATGAGCCATAGCCAGCCGCTACGTCAGTAGCATAGCAACCAACAAGGTTATTTGAGACTTTGTAGGTAGGCTTGAAAACAGGACAATTAAGCAGATGAATACTCTCTCAAGTTTATTCATTTTAAATATGTTGTTCAGTAGTTATCACGTAGCTACTCAATCATCTCAGCATTGAAAACATTATTTAACATTTGATGAATTTAGTATGTTTAAGCTAGTCAGCTAAACAAATTAAATTCTGGTTTATCCAAAATGTCATTTACCTTTTTCTTAATGATTTAGTCACTTTTCAGGTTGTTGTATTTCCACCTTCAGTTTTGTTGCTTCAGTAAAAAATAAAAGCAATTTCAAAGGATAGTAATAGTAACTGCTGAGCACACTGGCCACATGTTGTGTTATGTTTCATACATAATCGGTACAATAATAATCACAGTAACATTTTAATACATTGTCATCATTTTAAGGTGAAGAACATTATGTATTATCTTACGGTTTTTATTTTTACATATATGGTCAAATTTCAAACTGTTTTGAATTTCTACAACAATGTAAAAACAGTATACTCTTTGCATTCATTCAAAGAATGGACATCCAGTATTATTTTTGAATGTTGTAACCTTAATTATTGCGAAATTTTAATTACAATCAGAGATTCCTTTGCTAAAACACATTAAACACATTAAAAATTGCAAATATTTCATGGGGTGTACATACTTTTTTACATGACTGTGTCATCATTATGTTGTGCAATTACAACACTCTAACTTGACTCTGGAACAAAGTGGTCAGCTATCATTCTGCACAATCCACGCTGCTCCAGGACTCTCCATACTTTGCTATACCTCTAGAGGCCAAAGGGTGGAGCAGGCATGCTTCGCCAGGACTTGTTTGTTTTAAGTCCCCCTCATATACTATGTACATTCTTCATGTATCAGTATTATATTGATTTTTAATTATTCAACTAGTGACACCCATATTCACCTGTTCAGTACAATTGAGCACTATCAAAAATAGCAATAAATCCTACTGCATATGAATTTAAAGTGTAGGGAATTGAACAGTGGGAGTGTAGGAGAAAATTTAAAAAAACAAACAATCAGAGTGTGGGTGAAAACTAATCAAGGTGAAGAATGACCAGCCTTTGACAGCATGCAGTAGAGACACTGAAGACCAGTTGATCCTGTTCAGGTTGCAAACCTAAACAGTGTTAAATGTTGCCAGCTGGGTGTTTGTCATGTAAGGTTTACATTGCCTGAGCTGAAGTGTGCTCACTGAGCTGTGAAATCAATTCTGTAAATATAAATATTAGCACCATATTGCTTATATTATTGACTTATTTGCTGTCATTTATATATGATTACAAAAACGTACTCACGTGTTCATATTCATGTACCAGTTCATCTACATGCAGAAATTAAAGAAGACATCCATCCATCTTCCCACCGCTGAACTGGTACAGAGTTGTGATAATGTGTCACCTAACTCAGAAGCCATCCTTTTTATGGCAGATTATACTGTATGCCTGATGGAACACCGATTTGTTGATGACTTCACGTAAAAACACACATATAAACACTCATACAATCACGAGGGCAAATCACCTGATACATGCCTTGTAAACTCTTAAGAGATAAATATGTTGAGTTAAAATATCATTATACCTTTGGAGTGGACAAGATAAGATGTATGCAATGTTTCCTCTGTACATGTAACTTCCCAAGGTTATTATGTGATAGGAGGTAATCAACAAAAAGAATTTCTTGATGAAATTCTCAGGAACAGGTCACAAATGAGAGGTCCCAGGAACTGTCAGCCACCTTCCTCATCAAACTTTCAGCAAGTGCCCATCTGACTGCAGCTGGGGGCCCTGGCTCCTGGGTCCCCAGGGAGATGAGTCACTAGATCCAGTAGCTTGTCAGCCTGCCATCAAACACTACTGACTAAAGCCTCCACATGTAGATATGCTATTTTAATTCCAGCTTCATCACAGAAATTTCAACATATTCTAATGTAGTTAATGCATGATAACAGAAGAGTGTGTTCATTTATCATGCCCATTCCAGCCTGTGTTAGATGTTTGCATTGGATTAGATACAAGACAGTTATCCAAAGGTTGGTACCAGTTTGCTTATCCAGTATAGGTGAGAGGAGACCTGGAGCCTATCTCAGGCAGCACAGGACAAAAAGCAGGGAAACACTCCAGGCAAAATGACAGTCCATCACAGGGCACACACATGGACACACACATAAAGGCACACACTCTGGACAACTCTGAGACACCAGATCACCTAGCTATATGCCTTTTGAGTGTTGGAGAAACCCAAATGACACAGGGAGAACAGGGGTTTGAGTCAACAGTGCTATCCATAGAGCCGCCCCGCATGTAAATATAGCACTGGTACAGCTTATCTCCACATGCATGAAAAATAAATTTATTTTAGAGAAACTGCACAACTACGTGTAACAAAGGCACACAGGAAAACACAATGCAAATGGTCTTTGGCGGTGGGGGGGCATCTGACATAAAAAAAAAATGCAGCTAATTAGCCATTGCATCCTAACAGTACCCAAGCAATAAGAGACACGAGAATTACCAGCCTGGCAGCTGGCAGAGCATACAGGGCAAAACAGTTGGCCTTTCAGCCCCTGCACCCTTTTGAATGGTCCTATACTTTCTTCTCATCCCTCTTTAGCTGCTTTATCAGGTATGTTTTGGGTCATTATCCTGCTGGAGGACACACAACCTGTAGCTGAGATACTGCTCTGTCATTCTGCGCTGTACATTTTGCTCCTAAATGCCTTGAACACCCTCTGATTCCATTGTGCACTGCACAGATTCAAGGTGGCAAAACAACCCCAAAACATCACTGAGACTCCACCATGATTCACGGTAAAGATTGTGTTCTTTCATTGAAAGATTTGTTTTCTGTAACCATAAAGTTGGTGTGATTTGTCAAAATGCTGTAATTTTCTTTTACCTGTCCAATGGACATTGTCCCAGAAGGGCTATGCCTTGTCAACATACATTTTGACATACTCCAGTTAGGCTTTCTTCAGAAATGAGGACTTTCTGGGTCTTCTACCATGGAGCCGATTTTCGTTCAGACAGCAATGCTTGGTGCTACTTTCAACTATTCTACCCTGAGCATGAAAGTTACCTTTGATCTGATGTGTAGTTTGTCTTGGTTCTTCTTCTACCATTCAAATAATCTTTCTCCTCAACCTTCAGTCAATTTTCCCCTCCCCATCCTGGGGTGTTGGCTAAAGTCCCATGGGCTGTAAACTTCTTGACATTGTTGGCAACAGTGGTCACAAGCTCACTGGAAATGGTTGTGTAGCCTAACATTGTCCATACTTGGCTATTACCTTCTGTTTAACTTCCTCAGACAACTCTCTGCTTATCTTTTCGATGTTTAGTGTGATACACACCGTGACAAAAAACAGTACATTGAGTACTTTTCTCCATATTAACTTGTAACCCCTGGGGAATAGTCCCAGAACTATGATGTGCATTGTATTAGGAACCCTACAGTGGATATAAAAAATGTACACACCACTGTTAAAATGCCAGGTTTTTGTGATGTAAAAAAATGTGACCACGATAAATCATTTCAAAACTTTTCCCACCTTTAATGTGGCCTATAACCTGTACAATTCAAATGAAAAACAAACAAATCTGTTAGGGGGAAAAATATAAAAAATAAAAAACGTACAATAAGCTGGTTGCACAAGTGTGCATACCCTTAAACTAATACTTTGTTGAAGCACTTTTTGTGATTTGTTTGTTTTTTCAATTGAATTGTACAGGTTATAAGTCACATTAAAGGTGGGAAAAGTTTTGAAATGATTTATTGTGGTCTCATTTTTTTACATCACAAAAACCTGGCATTTTAACAGGGGTGTGTACACTTTCTATATCCACTGTACCTGTCATTTTATTTTCATTGCCTTGGTAGTTGAAGGACTACTATGTGTACATTTTGTTGAACCAACTGGAATTAATACCCTGAAGTAACACTGCAATTGATTTTAAGTAAAGTCAAGTAGCTCTTTATTGTCATTTCAACCACATACAGTTAGTACAGTACATAGTGAAACAAAACAACATTCCTCCAGGACCACAGTGCTACACAGAGCACAGGACTACAAAAGACTACACATAACAACATAAAGTGCACGTGTGCAAACTGGAAAACAGTGCAAGGCAAGACAGTGGTACAGACGATGACAGTGCAGTGCTGACCGGTACACAGTTGTGATCTATACAAAAGTAGCAGGTAGTGATCATTTACAATTGATATTTACAATGCAAAAGGTAGCAGGTTGTGCAAAGATGTGACAATATAATTAGTTAATAAAGAGCAGATGAAGACATGACACTGGGAGTAGGAAGAAGGTAACAGTATAATAATAAATATATGATTGAGTCAAGTGAGTGTGTGTGTGTGTGTGTGTGTGTGTGTGTGTGGTATCAGTTCGTTCCCTGAGTGTTTAAGAGTCTTATGGCTTGAGGGTTGAAACTGTTGTGCAGTTTGGTAGTGAAGGCCCGAATGCTTCGGTACCTTTTTCCAGACAGCTGGAGGGTGAAGAGTTTATCTGAGGGGTGTGTCAGATCATCCACAATGCTGGTGGCTTTTTGGATGCATCGTGTGGTGTAAATGTCTGTGATGTACGGGAGAGAGACTCCGATGATCTTCTCGGCTTTCTTCACTACCCGCTGCAGGGTCTTGCGATTTGTGACGGTGCAATTCCTAAACCAGACAGTGATGCAGCTACTCAGGATGCTCTCAATAGTCCCTCTGTAGAATGTCGTGAGGATGGGCGGTGGGAGATGGGCTTTCCTCAGCCTTCGAAGGAAGTAGAGACGCTGCTGGGCTTTCTTGGTTATGCAGCTGGTGTTGAGGGCTCAGGTGAGATTTTCCACCAGGGGAACACCAAGGAATTTGGTGCTCTTGACAATCTCGACAAGTGAGTCGTCGATGTTCAGTGGGGAGTGGTTGCTCCTGGTTCTTCTGAAGTCACCAACCATCTTTGTTTTGTCGACGTTCAGAGACAGGTTGTTGGCTTTGCACCAGTCCATTAGCCGCTGCATCTCTTCTCGGTATGCTGACTTGTCGTTCTTGCTGATGAGACCCACCACAGTCGTGTCACTGGAGAACTTGATGATGTGATTTGAGCTGTGCATTGCAGCACAGTCGTGAGTCAGTAAAGTGGACAGCAGTGGACTAAGCACACAGCCCTGTGGAGCCTCAGTGCTCAGTGTGGTGGAGCTGGAGATGCTGTTTCCAATCCTGACCAACTGAGGTCTCTCAGTCAGGAAGTCCAGGATTCAATTACGGAGCGAGGTGTTCAATCCCAATAGGCTCAGTTCTCCAATCAAGTGCTGAGGGATGATTGTGTTGAATGCTGAACTAAAGTCTATGAACAGCATTCACACGTATGTGTCCTTCTTGTCCAGGTGGGTGAGGGCCAGATGGAGGGTGGTGGCTATGGCATCATCCGTTGAACGGTTGCAGTGGTACATGAACTGCAGGGGGTCCAGTGAGGGGGGCAGCAGGGTCTTGATATGCCTCATGATGAGCCTCTAACAGCACTTCATGATGACCGGTGTGAGTGCGACAGGACAATAGTCATTGAGGCAGGACACTGAAGACTACTTTGGCACGGGAATGATGGTGGTAGTCTTGAAGCATATTGGAATGGTGGCATTGCTCAGGGAGATGTTGAAGATGTCAGTGAGAACATCTGCCAGCTGGTCTGACATCCTCTGAGCACTCTGCCAGGAATATTGTCTGGTCCAGCAGCCTTCCGTGGGTTGATTCTGCATAAAGTCTTCCTCACATCTGCTGTGAGCCTTCCGTGGGTTGATTCTGCATAAAGTCTTCCTCACATCTGCTGTGATCAAACGCAGCACTGGGTCATCTGGAGGAGGGGTGGTCTTCCTCGTTGCCACATCGTTCTGCACCTCAAACCGTGCATAGAAGTTGTTTTGCACATCTGGAAGGGAGGCATCACTGTCGCAGGCAAGTGGTGTTGTCATGTATTTGGTGATCGCCTGGATGCCCTGCCACATGCGCCATGTGTCGCCACTGTCCTGGAAGTGGCTGTGGATTCTCTGGGCATGTGCGCGCTTTGCTACTCTGATGGAACAGGATAGTTTGGCCCTAGCTGTTTTCAGGATCACTTTGTCACCTGCTCTTAAAGCAGAGTCCCGGGTCCTCAGTAGTGTGCACCTCTGCAGTAATCCACGGCTTCTGGTTGTGGCGTGTGGTGATGAACTTGGAGACAGTGACGTCATCAATGCACTTGCTGATATAGCTGCTCAGTGATACTGCGTACTCCTCCAAGTTGGTGCAGTCGCCTTCGGTTGCAGCCTCCCTGAACATGTCCCAGTCAGTGTGCTCAAAGCAGTCCTGAAGAGCAGAGATGGCTCCTCCTGGCCAGGTTTTCACCTGCTTTAGAACCGGTTTGGAGCGCCTGATGAGCGGTCTGTATGCAGGAATTAGCATAACAGAGATGTGGTCTGAGTAGCCGAGCACGCTTCGGGAATGTTTGTGCAAACAAGATCCAGAGTGTTCGCCCCTCTCATTGCAAAGTCCACATACTGGTGAAATTTTGGGAGCACTGTTCTGAGATTCGCATGGTTAAAATCTCCAGCGACAATAAACAGTCTGTCTGGGTGTGCATTCTGCAGTTCGCTGATAGCGCCGTACAGTTCACAGAGCGCGTCTTAAGCATTAGAGCCGGGGGGAATGTAAACTCCAACTATAAGCACCGTGGTGAATTCCCGTGGTAAATAAAATGGTCTGCATCTAACAGTCAGAAACTCCACTAGCGATGAGCAGTAGCTAGACACTAGCACAGAGTTCCTGCACCATTCCGTGTTGATGTAAACACACAAGCTGTCGCCGTGAGTCTTACCGCGCAATGCAGCATTCCCGTCGGCATGAAACGAAGCTAGCCTGTCCAGCTGAATGGTGGCATTCGGAACTCTGTTGGTGAACCACGTCCCTGTGAAAACAAAGACAGAACAGTCTCTAAACTCAGGCTGGGTAGTCCGCTGGAGTCAGATGTAGTCCAGTTTATTGTCCAGGGAGCAGATATTGGAGAGTAGAATGGACGGGAGCGCCGGCCGGCTAGGGTTTGCTTTTAGCCTAGCACGGACTCCCGCCCGCTTGCTGCGGTTCCGCTTCCTCGCACACCGCTTTCGTGTGCCCCTCCTCCGGCGACACCAAGGACTTTAGGCCTAGTCATCACAGCAGGCTGAGGTTGCGTAGCTTCTCCATCAGATCATCCTTTAGGTTGAGTTTTGGCTGATTTCTGCATTGCCAGAGTGTATGGTGATGGTAGACGCGAACCCTGGTTGTTTCCATGTCCATATGCAATAGAAGGTTGGGCTTGGAGAGAAAATAGCACCAGTTTGGATCCGGAGAGGCCGCCACGCAGTACTGATGCACTGCCATATTGGATCGGCTTGAACCTTTTTGGTAAATAAATAATATAATTTCATATGGCTTCATTTCATTTCTCCTCTTTGTCAGTTTAATACCTAGGAACTGTTGAAGCAGAGGTTTTACAGCTATAGAATCAAGGTTAAAGGGTAACCCAAGTAAAAGTATAGAGTGTGTTTAAGTAAAAGAACCCTGGACGCCGTATTTCATGGTAACTGATCTTGAGAAAGCTCTACAAATTGTTTGATTTAGGGATTATTTGATTGCAGATACAGGTTATACTAATTAAAAGAGAATGGTTTAGAACAGAATACCAGAACAATACAGTTCCTTTTTGTAACTTCTGCTATTTTTGAATGTCCTTTTTGTTTGATTCCACTACCAATTGAAGAAATGTGTATTTGGATGATAAAAGATCTTTTAAATTTAATACTTTTGATGAACAATGGTGCATCATTAGAATAAAATGCAAGGGTGCCAATACTTTTGACCACGTCTGTACGATGAGGCTATCAGAAGTTGCTGTAAAACTTGAGACTCGCCTCATATTTGAATGAAGACGCACACTGGGAGCCCACCACATTTAAGCACCGAAGATAATGCTTAAACCCCCTATGGTGTACAAAGCTTTGTCTGCTACCTAAATTCTTTATTTATATGTGTTTTCTGTTATTTAAATTAGGAAGCTTAGAAGACGAATGATGATTAAGTTAGCACCTTATCAGTCGGTCTTACTAGAAAAAATATGTACACAGTGTGTGTGTGTTCTTTACTGATATCTGGAAGAAGCTGATGCCATTCATTAAGAATAAACAATTTCCTCTTCAACCAGAAAAAACAAAGACAAAACAAAAACAAAATTACATTCAGTAGTTCAGATGAAATATGCATAATATATGCATTAAGAATACATTTACCTGCAGAGGTTAATATTTCCTCCAAAAAAGTCAGTTGCATCAGTCTTAGCCCATTTTGATAGTGAAAATTAGGTATAATGTTTATAATGGGGCTGAGCTGAACATGGCAGGGGATTATGCAATAAGTTGACCCCCTTTCCTCCTGTCTGAGTCTGAACCTGTTAATTCCAAAACCTATCCAGAAATGTACCATTGGTTCGATTAGTTTCATAATTCTAATAACGTGGAAAAATGTTAAATGGTATTAGGGGCACAGTTAAACTGGTACTAAAATGGGAGTTTGCACGTTCTCACCATGCTGTACATTGAGCACAGTCATTCTGTTACACTCATGTCACCATCTTATTTACTCCAAACCTGATGGGAGTAAGCCTTGTGGAGGAACTCCTAGTGGTAGTCAAAGCACCCCAAAATGTCCTTACCCCCGAGAAAAAACCATAAGCAATGACAAATTTGCAGACCAGGGCATTCCATGCCACCCTGGTTGGTTGCCCATCTCAGCATGTCTAGATCCGCACCTGCCATTTGCTGAACTGGAAGTATGAGTTTGCACTTCGACACATAGCGAGCACTGAAATTTATTTTGGAATACAACACTGTTTCTGTCTCATCTCCGTGTCCATGGTCTTGCCTTCTGGAGTCCCTGGCTGTTGTAGTTCTATTCCTACATCCTATTCTTTCTGTCTCCCTACCTATCCTTCCTGGAACCAGTCATCCACTCAGCAGTCCCCGGTCCCTTGTGATTCCTGTAGTGTCCTGTCCAGTTGTCTCACAAAACAGTGAACAAAAATCCTGCCAATAATTATGAGGTAGTCTGGATTGTTATTTTGTCTGTATTCTGGTAGATGTTGACATTAATGAATCAAGAGTTAGGCATAACTGTTTCTAAGCATTCCCATTTCCTCCCACAGACATGCAGTCAGGAAAAATGGTGTCCCTGAACAGTGAATAGTGTGTTAGTTTGTGTGCATGTGCCCTGCAATGGGTTAGCACCTTATTCAGGATGTTTCCTGCTTTGTGCCACCTAAGACAGACTCCAAGCCCTATTGTGACCATGTAATAGATAAATTAGTGCAAGTTCTTATTTTATAAATGTGGAAATCTGAGTGAAACTTTGGTGTGTTGACTAAAAGCAAAGGACCTACAGGTATCCTCCATAAAATAAAATTTGGTCATTCGGGCGGGCGGAAATCTATTCCCACAGGGGCATTCTCACAGAAAACTGCCTTTTGCTCTAAAGACTTGTTTAAAATGTCTCTATAATTGTGTTCACCTGCACATTGTTAACAAGCCACACTCTGATGCATCTGCTAAGAGACACCTAATGGCTGTGTCTTTGGCTGGTGCTTATCAGACAGATACAAATAGGATTTAAAGAAACAAAGTAGCAAGAATTTTATCAGTCATTAATCTGTTTAAATGGCAAAAAGAACACAGCATTGGTTCCCAAAACTCTCCTCAAGAGCACCCCAGGCATTCAACGTGTTTGTTAAATTTCACCACCTTGTTACTTAACTAGTGAACTTAATTAGTTCATTCACTTTATGAGATCCGAATTAGCCAAACAAGATGTACTTGTTCAACAAATACATGGATACATTAAATGGTAACTATAAATACTACGGTAATTTGATGAAATATTTTGAAATGTGACTCCATATAGTTTACTTATTGATTTATAATGCAGTGGCCTTGATCTCTAACAAATTTAGGTTGGTTCTGATAATATCAAGACATGCCT
>JAACJT020001020.1:0-16847 GCA_009936485.2 Gymnarchus niloticus | reverse complement strand
ATCTCTCTGACACAGGGACTGCACTTAATTTCGTTGTACTCGTTACAATGACAATAAAGATATTCTGATTCTGATTATTCTGATTCTGATTCAATAGCAATTCTTGTTATTAGTTTTGTAGCTGCAGCAATATACATTGCTCATGGAAGTAACACACAAACCAACTGAAAGCTCTTTTGACTCTGAACAGATGGTATGAGCTGTATGTTTTTCTTTATTATACTAGACATGCGCAATTATTATTTTAGGTACTCCCATACTGACAATTTTTGTATTGTCTAAATGCTTACTTTAACCCTAAAAAGCTGTCAGTAAAGGCACTTCGTACCTCAGCCACAAATACTTTAGTAGTGTATACAACACAGCACTGTTTTAAAGTGTACTTTAAACAAAACTAACAAAGAACAGAACTTTCCCTAAACAATCGCTATTACTGTCACGGAAAACCACAGATCTTACGTGCACTGAAATGATCTGTTGTTTGGGCTTTTTTAACCAGGTACGTCAGTTGTCATCCTACACTCAAATTTCCCAACAACCTAAAAAACATGGTAAGACGTCATGGAAAAATTCCGCCAACATAACAATAATTATAATGATAATTATTATTATTATGTAAGTGTACAGATTACCTTCAATATTCCCTGTGTAATAAAAACATACATTTCTTCCTAAATGCAGCAATGGAATCAAAATTTAAGAAGAAATGTAAGAAATGTGCTGATTAACATTTTTAAATATCAACTGTTTGAGGATAACACGTTATAGAGCCCCCCAACCAAAAGATGTACAATTGCCTGTTACTATATACAACTATTATTATTTATAATATGTTAATTATAAAGCAACTGCAAAGCCCTGTTAGAATTAATTTTACCCCTCATTTATTGATCAAGAGTTCAAGATAAACAAAACTTGTATTTGAAATGTAAAGCTTGCCCGGAAAGGAAATTATTATGCTGGTCATTTGGTATGAATATACGTGCCTTATTACAAAATTCTGTAACAATGAATGACGGTATTATTTTCAGGTTTTATTAACCCTTGCACGTTAAACAAGTCTGGTTTCCGTTTGTCTGCCTGAAATATGCATGACGTCTCTTCGACTCCGCCTTCGTCCTGTCCTTATATATTAGGGATATTGAAGCCTGTCTGATGGCAGAATAAATTCTAAGTTGATCTTCTGGTTCGAGTTGGTTATACAGTTTACAACCATGAATGACCAGCGTTTTCCCTTACATGTTAGACTTATTGGAGTGATGCACAAAGACGCGGACAAGGTAAGGAACAATCCACTTTACAATAATTTTGAATAAAATTTTGGAACATGCTTTGAAAATAGTCTAAAATTATCTTGGGGATTCCCTAATTAATAACTGTAATTTTACACACGTGGATATCGTGCATGTTTTTTTTATTTTCAAATGTTATGCCAACATGTCAGAAATTATACTTATTCAAAATATCCCTTTTTCAGATGTTCATGACTTCAGTGCTTTGGTCAGATCAGAGCGAAATAATTGTGTACAGATCTTTTCAAGAGTTCAAGAAACTGCACGTAAGTTAATCACATTTCGGCAGGTAAATAGAGAGTTCAGAGAGCCGGAGATCCCTCTCCTTGACCATTTCTAACTCTTATTCCAACAGAAGCGTCTGAAACGGAGATTTCCCCCAAAAAACCCATTCCGCAAATCAGACAGAGTCCTTCCCAGATTCCCTGGTACATATGTATAATAATATAAAAATGCATGTATTTAATTATAATTTGAATACGCACGTGGGGTGTGTATTTACGCAAAATTTGTCTTCCAGCAAAGACTACGAAAAGCAAATTTCAAAAAAAGGGTCCTGGCAAGTCGATGCTTCGCTTGAAGAACATTGCAAAGTACTGCACCGAATTGTTCAGGTGTGATCGCAGCATCACTCAGAGTGACGAGGTGATGCAGTTCTTCCTGCCTCAAAACCAAGACCTAGATGCCGAATATGCTAAGAACAGGTACGTGGCTTAGCAAAGAAACCTTAAAATGTTGTTTGAATTTAATGTGACTTCAATCAGATTGTATTTTGCAGCATCTTTGAGTTTGCGTTTTGTTACTAAGTAACGTCCTGCTCGATCTTCGATTCTCCGTTTTCAGTATTGTGATCTTGCCTTCGGACGATTACTCGGAAAACCCCGATGGCCTTTCACGTTACATGGGCAACAAGCGTCACAGTGTTGGAAATATTTCCCAGCCTTTCATAACTGCGACATACCGCTGTGTGGCCCCATATGAAACCAAAGATACCAAGAACAGGCCATTCAGCATAACTGTTAATGAGACTGTGGATGTGCTCATCAAAGACAAAGCAGGTTTGCATCTTACAGTGTATTTGACGGGTTCCAATTATTGGGTATAAAACAATTACATTTAATCCAGGAAAGCTCTGAGTAAAATTAGTTTACTTTGGATAATGGTCAATTTTGAATATTTTTAGGCTCAATATTATGATGTATTATGTAATTATTAATGTACTTTTGCTATATTTAAGAAGGGAGTTCCATACTTTTTGAAGATACTTCCTTCATGATAAGAGAAAATGACCAAAAGTCTTTAACAGATACATAGAAGCGAGATACACTGGTACTTCAGAGCTGCGAGCTTTACATGGTGATGTCAGAGGTCAGAGGTGCACTGCATATGCCTTACTGATGTCCCCCCCTCCCCAGGGTGGTGGCTTGTGGAGAATGCAGAGAAGCGTTTGGCTTGGTTCCCAGCACCTTATCTGGAGAGTTGTGAGGATGATGGAGAAGAAGATGAGGATGACCAGAATGAGTGCCCATTGGAAGGTCAGTGACCACTATAACCATATAGCCAGAGTGCAGTTCAAATGTCAAGATAGTGTAAAAGATAGCATTCCATAATGTTTCAAAATGGGGCTGCGTGATGCTACGTTGCTGAATGTATCACAGTAGGACTTTCCTGTCCATTTGCTTTAAATCGACCAAATAGACCCACCCTTTGGTCCTTTACTAAAAAAGATATTTATCAGATATCTTTAATGGGAGACTTGTGAGCTCCCTAACCCTAAACACTGTGATGTACCCAGTCATCCAATAGACAATTCAGTAAACCTGATCATGCAGTTACAGTAAGAGGTCTCATGACCCAGTGTGACCTTGCTCCAATGTTCACCCATAGGCAAGTTGTACTGTGCCACAAGGTGTTATCGGTCCACCAAAGAAGACGAGCTGTCTGTCAACATTGGCTCTGTCGTGGAAGTGCTTCAGAAGTCTGACGATGGATGGTGGCTTGTCAGGTAGGGTATTCCTTATGCCAGTGGCTCCCAAACTGGGGGGTGTGGAGTTTCAAACAGAGGGACTCTGTGCATAGATGTGTATGTGCTAATGTAATGTTGGTTCATGTTCGGAGGTGGTGTGGTTGGAGGGACAGGCTTTAAGATATTTTTATCTGCTGGAAAGGGGCCTGGTAGAAAAAGATGGGGAATTACTGCCTTGTGCCTAACTTGGCGACAAAGGTGGAGAGGAGAACAAGATGTTAGAGCGCTAGAGTACAGCAGGAGCTCTCCCCGTTGGCTGGATTATCAGATGGATTTGTCACTTAGTGTTCAAAAGCAGCAGTGAATTCCTCTATGCATAATTTCTTTTCTTGTTTTCTTGATTGAGGATATAGAAAGTAGCAAAAGAAGAGTCAACTAACTGATGTTACAATGTATGGACAGAGAAGCCAAGAAACTTTTTTTTTTTTTTTAGATTCTTAATCCCTGACTCTTGTCCCACAGATATAATGGAAAGGCTGGTTACGTTCCCTCCATGTACCTGCGGCCTTACAGCAACCCACACATCCGCTTCCAGGCTCTGAAGAAGGACATGTGCAGTTCCACCCTCAGCCTGGCACAGCTGCACCTCCAGGAGGCAGCCACGCATCTTACCACACCCCAGGGGGACTACCTCATGCCCACCCACCAGCGGAGGTTCTGCTCTATGGAGGTCCTGGCCTCTTGCCCCATTCGGCCAATTACGGAGGAGCCCGTGGCTCCCAAGGATTGCAAAAGCAGCCTGACTGTGGCCAGCAGTGACACTGAGCTGATCCTTAGTGATGAAAACAGTTCCCTGGGCAGTGACTACCGTAGCGATAACCACTCGGATGTGGAGGAGCAGGAGGCAGGCTCCCTGTCCACAACAGCCAGCATCAGCAGCGACCCGGCAGAAGAGGGAACAGCTGGCAGCACCCATGATGCCCCCTATATTCCAAAAGTGCCTCCACGCCCAAGAGTCCAAGAGATTTTGACTCGCTGTACCACAATTACTCGCAAGGCTGCCCAGACCTACAAAGCTAACCTGACTATAGAACACAGAGAGAGATAAATTAGCTAGAATGAGGAGAACAGGATAATATTGTATTGTTATCTTTTTCAGTTATAATGATTAAACTTTCTGTCAGTTAAACAATCTAATTAGCTTCTATCGGTCTTCTTCTGCAGTGCCATTAAAAGAATCTTTTTCATAGACTAAGTAAATCCTTTGATTTTAGGCTAATATCTAGTAGATGTGTAAATGTAATTTCATGGTGAGAAATCTCAAGGTTTTTCTTTTTTGGTTCCCATGTACATCATACAGATCTAGTTTCCTGTAACAGTTATAGCTCTTCACATATTGTCTTACAATTCATTAGTCTTTATATAAAAATATTCTTTCTATAAAGTATTTGTATTTTCCATACTGGAAAACATTCCTGTGCCTTATATGCATTGTATTCCTGTGCTTAATCTTGATTCAAATCATTACACTGCAATAAATTATTCTGCAAAACTGAATGTTTGTTCAGTTTTCAATTGTTCTTGAATTGTTGATGTAACTTCTTTACTCTTGAGTTTTGTTGTGCCTTTCTGTTGTAAGGCTCCTCCCTTTACAGGCTTTTTGGGTGTAGAGTGTTCCACAGGGCCGGTTTCTAGTTTGTCCAGTTATGCACGTCATTTCCAGTGTTGATTTAGCTGACTTAAATCAATACCCTTCAAATCAGGAATATAGTCTGTATCTAGTAATTACAGCACAGGTGCAGTTGAAGCCAGTGACAACAAACTGTTTCCGTCCCACTGAGTACAAACCAGTCTTAACATTTGTGTCTGTGTGCTGTTATGTTAGCTAACTTAGAAACAGCAAAAAATCCCTTCTGGCTGTTTAGTGATTGACATGTCTTTTCATAAAAAGGCAACTGCTTTGTGTAATAGGAACCTTCACGTTGAATCACAAATTAGCTTAACGATGACTTACTTACTCATAACGTAGTGAAGGACGGTGACTGCATAGCCCTCCCTATTCCAATCAAAGGCATGCCTTGCTTTCTCTTTCCTTTCAAGATGATTAAGGCTGCTGGGAATGGGCGTATCTATCTGCTGCCCCAGAGATGTAGGGTGGATGCAGGAAAATCACAGGCGAGGAGTAGCAGCTGCTTGTGGGGGTGGGGGGGAGTCCTTCACCAAATCTCGTCACGTCGTAATTATTCAGCTGAGGACAGCGGGCATAGGGATCAAAAACTAGGCCAGCGATCTAAGCAGCATTATTAGTCTTCAAAAAGCATCTGCTAAAGAGTAATTTTCCAACCATACATCCATTTTTCATAAGTGCTTGGTCCAGCATGCAGTGGGCATAAGGACAGGGACTCAGTGGACAGGATGGACTTAAATCATACAAGACAGTATAATCCTACCTATTTTAATAACACATTTACATAATGACTTCATAGTTTGTGAACCCGATTCCTGTGGGGTGCTTCGCATGCTCTCCTGAGCTACTCTGGTTTCCGTCTGCAGTCAGTAGAACTGTCCTGCATGTGATCATGGGGAATGTGTACTGTGACTCTCTACTGAGTTGTGTAGGATAAGTTGTATTGAAAATGGGTGAAATTAGCATGATTTAGGCCTATACTGCACCTAAAGCAGTTCATGCCTAAAGAATTGAAAGGATGTCTCAGGGCAGTCTTGGGGTAGTAAGCAGAAATACAGCTGATTTCCCCTTTTTAACAGGTCTTCTGATTTTAAAACTTCATATTTAGGCTCTCATCTCATCCATGGTGTACCCCAGCCTTGTGCCCCTCGCTGCCTGCGGCAGGGGGCAGGTCCCTCATGGCCCCGATGAGGATAAGTGGTTAAAATACGAATGGATGAATGAATGGATGGATGGGTATTTAAAGTCTTTTTCACTTTTATAATCATTCAGGAGAAAGTCATGCACACTGCTGTTAATAAACTGCGTTTCTCCAGCAAAACAGAGTGCACTGTTTACCTGCTATGCACATGTACATTGTGTGTCAGCTTGAAGATGAAAGTTGTAAAATTGCCATCCATCCATCTATCCATCCATTCATCCATCTTCTAAACCGCTTATCCGTTAAGGTCACGGGAGTCGTAAAAATGGCTCCTTTAAAAGAATTCAAGCGGACGTTTACATACCACAGTCATTTTCACAGATGTAAAAAGAGATACATGTAACATAAGCAATAGATTTATCGGTAAAAGAGTTGAAAATTCCATGAAATAAAAAAACAATTGAATTCAAAGTAGTCCAGTTTCCTTCTACAAAATCGATAAGACACTTCCTGAATCATAAGCCTTTTGACATGTGCAATGACCGCAGTAAGGGTTTAGACTTGCAAAACAGGCTTTGTGTAGCTGGGAAGATGTTTGTTTTTATATAAACTTCTACAATGTTGTTCAGTGTACCTGCAGACAATATGCATCAGCCTGGAGTTTCCCAGCTCACATCATAACTGTTCACGGTCTCTAACCTTTATTACCACTTGTAAGATACATGAACTTAGGTTGTACATCACTCACCCACAAAGTGCCACTCTTTTGTTTATGTTTTTGGGTGGAATTAAAATTAAAAACACTTTCAAATTCAAGAGTTTATTGTCATAATCACTGTAAACAGTCAGTTATACTGTACAATGACAATCTTACTCTGTGTGTCTGCCTGCCCATCCGGTAATCCCAGATTAGACACAGAACACAATTAACCTAACCATAACATAACAGAATATAATTAGGGTACAAAAAAAAGCAGCGTAAAATAACTTTCTTTAAATGCTAGTACAGAAACATGCATCTAAAGACAGCTAAATTGCTGGAGCTTTCAGAAGGCTAATGAGAGAATACAGAGTCATTATTATTTCATTTAAATAACTCCATCAATCCAGTTCCGTAACTGTTTATACAGTATAGCAGAGTCAGCCTAAAACATTCCCAGGAAACACGGGACAGAAAATAAAAGTAACCCAGGAGGGGAATGCCGTTGTATCACAGAATACACATTCACACCCCCGAGATCTAGTTTGGTTCTGTTTTGGGACGATAAATCCCTTTTTCTTTTGCCTTATGCCTGCGTCTGGGTCCTCCGTTGCTCCCGATGTGACAGAAACCCAAAGTGAATATAGGGAGAAGCTGTAAGCTTAGACTGATTTGGTGGGGGAGTCGGACCCACAGGCCTTGAGGAGTGAGCTGATAGTACCAGCCACTGTGCCATCACATTCAAATCATTATTTACGTTACCTTAAAATTCACATGTCACTCCTAGCTCATATTTCCAGGTGACAAGTATTCTGAGAATACTTTTCATTCTATGAAACTTCCACCACTTCCAGAATCTGCTTGTCTAAATAGGGTTGTTGAGACTGGAAAACTCTTCAGTAACACAGAGGTGGCCTACAGTGTATTAGTCCACCACACACACACACACAGGTGTGTGTAGACATACATTCACATACCAAACATAACTAAAACGTGCCTGTCTGGGTGAAAAGCATGTACATGGATATGGCAGGCGGAAGTAAGAACAATCAGATACAAACGGTAGCAGCCAGGAATGAAACAAACGGGTTTGTCAGATTTATCTGATCTTGATTTTTAAACATATTGTTCTGTATCATTTTTATGCATTCCTCTGTCAGATAAAATCTGAAGTGTACTTTCATGATCAGTCGTTCCGGAATTTTTAAATTGAAGACTCCATGAAGTTCATGTTGACATTATACTAAGTTACACCAGGTACTGATGTGGCTCTGTAGGACAGGTGTCTGTTCGTTGGGCTCAGAAGGTTACAGGTTCAAGCCTGGCAGCTGGCAGGAATATCTGTATTGCAGTTGGGCCCTTGGGTACAGCCCTTAAACTGAATTGCTGCTGGGGAACTGGAACCTGGCTGACCCTGCACACCAAGCCTCAGCTCTCAACTTAGAGAGCAAGATTGCCAACTCTCACGGTTTTGGAGTGAGACTCATGCTTTCGGGTCCTTTTTCATGCTAGCAAACAACTAACTACTGTGGCATGGAGGCAAAATCTCACGCCAGCCACCAGGCCAAATTTGGCGACCCTGAGATGAGGAAAAAACACAAAAGCTATGAAATTCCCTATGTTCAATTTTTCAATTCAATTTTATTTATATAGCGCTTTTAACATGGAGCACTGTCACAAAGAGCTTTACATAGTCCCGGGCCCACAGTCCCCAGAGAGTAAGCCAAAGGTGACAGTGGCAAGGAAAAACTCCCTCAAGAGGAAGAAACCTTGGGAGGAACTAGACTCAAAGGGGAAGCCCATCCTCCTCAGGCCAGCACCGGGCAGAACAAAATGGATGAATGTGGATGAATGAAGTACTGGTTATTATTGTTTTAGATGTAATTGGTAAAGAAATTTTTTTTGCTGCCCTACACTGGTAACCTGGCAATTTGCTGCTTAACAGATTGGAAGATAAACCATCTCTACACATCCATTTTCCATAACTGTGTGTCCAGCACAAGGTCAGAGTGACCTTGAAGCCTTCCCTGGAAGCTCAGGGCCCAAGGTAATGGACAGAATGCCAGTCCATGATTCAGCATAGATTCATATGAAAAGCATGACTACAAATGCAAATGTCATATTAAATTGTGACCACTGTTTGACGGCTTCTCCTGTCTTGTTGTGAACCGTATGATAACTGGAAGGTATAACGCAATACAGAGTGATGGTCTTGGTTACATATTGGTGAAGTCAGAATGGAGATGGCTTCAAAGATACTGTCCCTTTCAGAACTGTAGGGCTTGTAGGCCAGTGGGGGCATTTTAAAAAAATGAGAGAAACGTCTGTTGGCTCACACATGGTTAATTATTTATTTTTAGGATGAAGGAGAGCTGATGTCATTCCTATTTATTTCATTGGGTCATGGGTTATTACTCTTATTGACTATTGTCCAGATTGTATGTAGGCTTAGGATGGCGTACCTGTTTTGCCTGTAGACCTGTTCTGGGACATCTCATGAAGGTGTGCTTATCTATTCCCATAATTTGAGTCATGCCCAGAATTGTCACAAAGCTTTTGCCGGGTAGGAGCTCAACCGCAGGGGAGCCCTTCAAACTAGCACGTCAGTAAACCAAGTCTTCCTGATGGAAGTGTTCTAATGTCAGCATTCCAGAGGCTTCTTATATTGAGGTTTGGTAGTGAAACCTGAAGCTTATACACCAGCCGCGGCAACTTGAAGCACTTTTTATAAGCTAATATACTTGCATATGACAGTAGAATTTATCATGGGTGCT
The DNA here is from genome assembly GCA_009936485.2 of Gymnarchus niloticus. Taxonomy (NCBI): domain Eukaryota; kingdom Metazoa; phylum Chordata; class Actinopteri; order Osteoglossiformes; family Gymnarchidae; genus Gymnarchus; species Gymnarchus niloticus. Next base: position 7,287 of record JAACJT020001020.1, on the reverse strand, counting down.
CGGCAGATTGAAAATGGATTCTTTTTGCTGTATATTGAGTTTATCGTATAGACATTTTACAGGCACCTTCTGGTTTACTATACAAAAATGTGCATATTTATAAAAGTGTCTAAATAGCAATTTCATGAAAATGATTTCTATCATTGTAAAGGCTACTCTATAAATTAATATGGTACAATTTACAAATTATATAATATTAGTAATAATAACAGCTAAATAAACAGAATCTGTCATCTAAATATACAGACTTGGAATAATAAAGCAATATACATAAGAAGGTTTAACATAAAATCATAAAATATGGTCTGTAGGTTAAAGCACATGGCCCAGCTGAGTTCCTGAAGTTATTCTTGCTAAATTAAAAGGAAAATGCAGTTTGACGTGTGCTGATTTGTTATGATGTTCACACTGACATCAAGCGCACCCAGCTGTAAACATCATTCTGACGTCTGAGCAGTCAAAACATGTGATGAACATAGAGAATTAGAACGGCACGTCTGTATGAATGTACCAACATTTAACCTATAGCCTGGTATTCAGGACACTCACTTTAGCCATTTAACTGGGGGAGTCACACCGTGCCTTTTTTCTGGGAAAAACTATAGCTGCATGGCAATGTACTCGCTGTAGCCGTGTGGTAAATAAAATAATACTGCCCTAAAGTATGATCCAAGCGAGCAGTCATTTTTGGATCCAAAGGCCAGTTACGAGCATAGCCATTTCGTATAGAAATGCTAATACAAAAGTTTTAGAAAGCAAACTACAGAAGAAGCACTGGTTTCTCGTTGTTTTCTGCTCCCTGGTACTAGAATGTAAAAGACCGCCATGCACCTGATCAATTTCTGTATTTTATTGTTAAGTGTAAACAAACCTGACAGTTCCATGGCATTGAATTAGACATGTTAATGCATTTGTACATACAATAGGAAGCACTGACTCCACATTTTCAAGATGGTATTATTTTTCATTAAATTCCTTTTTTTGATTTGGGACTATAAAGCACTATTTTCTTAGTGTAAATGTAATTAAAAGTTGTGGTGATAATACTGTTTTGATGTTTCACGACCGTGTTTTTTCAGACTGGGAGCTACAACGTGGGCGTCTTTGCAAGAACTCAGATTACACCCTGATTTGTACATTATGACAAGAAATTTTAAGATGCCCTATGAGAGCAGCATGCAGCCATGTCTTCTGCAAAGATGGCATTCTGCAATGGCCGAGGTGGTGCAGTATCAGCCTGAGTGAAATAGTAATAAATTCATTTCCAAGTTAGCAAGTGTCTATAAGACTGGGCAATGGGCCCAAATTGTGTTAAAGCAATTTACAGACAAAGAATTTTGCTTCACGCTTTGCCACTCAAGTCTACTTAATGTTCAGTTCTATTGTATCTTTAGTCAGTATTCAACCTTTTTTTTTTTTAACTCTACTTCAGAATTAGTCCTTGGTTCACGGTGCCCCTAGGCCAAAAGAAATGTCCAAAAGATCCATTTAAGTATTCAAGTCCAAAAAACCTAATAAGTAGCTATGTCCCAACAACTTAGAAGCAGTTTGAAAAAATAAAACATACATTGAAAGAAAAAATGTTTTTATTTCAATAGTAAGCAACCACAATTACTTGGGATGTGTGCTGCTGTTGGTCACTGTACAGGTTCTCACACACTAGAATCTGATTGGATGTTACTTTCCCCATTTCCTGTCCCACATGGATTTTCACAAGATACGTACTTTTTATCACAGCAACTGCCAAAAACCCACCCAAAGACACGACATCACAAATGAAACTATGATTCACTGAGCTTTTCACTTAGTGGCAGATATTCATCTTTCATTGGAACCCAAATCACTGGGTTTCCAGCGAAAGCTGAAAATATCTCGCAGCGGATCTGTGAGTTTGCTGCCGCACACGTTTGAAAGCTCACGTGCTACAGCCTTGCTGTTTGTAACTGTTAACGATAGTGATCAGAAAGGGTTCCAGGGCTTACATCAAATTTACAGCACAGCAGGCATTTAACCATTTTGCCTAATGCAGAATTTCCTCCAACTTTACCCTTTAATTGTTTAATTACTCCTCTCACTTGAAGCTTTCTGAAATTTAAACAGAAAAATAATCTCACTATGTGTTCCACATATACTGATCTTGGATTTGGAGAAATGGGACAAATAAAAATGACATGCTACATGGATTAAGGCAGGGGGGTAAGCTGAAATGGAGACTAAATGACACACAACCCTATGGCACACATTATAAATAAAATATGCTATACATTTTTAAAAGAAACTTTGATTGCTTTCCTTCCAAGTATGGTTTTAAGCATTAAACACAGCAGCCGTGGCTGGATACAGGTTTTGTTTTATTCTTCTCAAAGCATTGGGTTATTAAACTACAGGTAGGTGACGTGAACCACATGCTTACTTACCATTTTAAAAGTTTTTGAAATGTCTTGTGTTCTTTGTGCAAAACAGACATTTATAAAATTGTACTAAATACTTTTTTGAAGAATGACTAGCCTTCCCAAGTGTAATGGTTGCTGTGAAATGGTTCATTTTCTTGTGGTCGTAACGCCACCACAAATCCTGCAGAAGTGCGAAACCTAAGAGCTTTATAGCATAAGATTAACTAAGATTCCTTAGTCCTGGGTAGAATGGAATGAGACCATTTCAAACTATTGGACTACTGATGCCTTTGATAGTGGGGACATCATGTGTCTTAAATGTGAAGAAGCAGCAATTCTGTCCATTTATAAAATAGTTTGGATAGAAAATATGGGCTTCCAATATATTTTCTGTTCACCTTTTAAATGAATGAGCAAAGATGATGTAAACTTTTTCCTATTTTGTAGTTTCAAAGTGCTAGCCTCCTATTATTTCAGCTTTACCATGTGTCACTGTTTTGGCAAACTACAGTGATGTGTTTTGCACACATCATCGTAGGGAGACTCTACTCTACTTTGCCTGTGCAATGTTCTCCTGGCAAGGCTTGCACAGTGACTCCACAGAGGCCTGTTGAGATGGTCGGACTGGGGACTGCTCATTCACTGGAGGACTGGTCGGAGGAGAATTCATCAGGGGCAGGTAGATGTCGTCCATGTTCGGCATCACAAGAACTTTCTGGAATGTTAGTGGACACAGCTGGTAAATGAAACTGATTGGGTAGGTAGTGATCTCAGCTGTCTCAAGCAGAAATACAATATTACATGTTGCATGCTGCCGATAAGCTGAATACATAACTGGAAATTGAAAAATCACCTCAAAGCTACATTACAGGCAGTTAGAAAGAAAACTTTTAATTTTTCTAACAAAATACAAAAGGATGTTAGAGTAATGGAATTCTGATACTAGTCTGAGCACCAGGTATCCTGACTTTGGACAGGTGGATTGCAGGACAGACAGTTTGCTCACAATAAGGCTCACCTCATGACCCTGGTTTGTTTTTAAAGTGAAAACTAGTACTACCTGGAATTCATCCTGCAATTTTCTCTCAATCCACTCGGTGATGTGGGTGAGTGTCACTTCCCGTTCACCCAGTTTTGGCCGCACACGAAGGTCCAGTCTGGGTGGAGTGCAGAAACTGTACCTACATGCATGGTTACAGGAAATAAACTCAATCATCACATCAGACTTTCGTTTCTGTATAAAATTTACAGTCTCATGAAAACGGTAAATACATCCCTTGAAAAATGTCTTATTCAGCATATTTGGACAAATGTCTAATTTGAACGGTATTGATAGATAGAGGTGATGTAATCTAACAAAAATCATGTAATTTCTTTCAACAAAATGACATTTTTCTCTGTGGGGAAAAGCACATCCTTACATTTAGAACCTGGCATTGCCTCCTTTGACTGACAGAACCTCTTGAAGGTGCTTGTTATAACCATCAGTTTGTTTTTTTCTAATTTCTCTGCAGAATTCCTTTGACTTTTTTTTGGGGGGGGGGAGGGGGTTCTTAGATGTAGCATCCATAGTATTTTGAATGTATGAAGATCTGTATTTTGACTTGGCTACTGCATTACTCTACACTTCTTTGTTTTGGGGTCATTATCATGTCGAATTCTTCATAGATGCTATGATGGCTGGTGGGGCAGACCCTGAGGCAGTAGCACAGCCCCAGACCACAACACTCACACCACCATGCTTCACAGTTGGAATGAGGTTCTTTTTCTCAAATGCTGTTTTTTGGCCAAACACGACCTTTGGAATTGTGCCCAAGATAAATCCATGTTTGACTCACCTGTCCAGAGCACATTGTTCCAGAGGTGCTCTCCCTCATATTGATGTTCTTCTTTGAAACGAGAGCTTTCTTCCTTTCTGACATCCCAAGTAAGTCATATTTAAGTAGTTTCTTCATTACAGTTGACTCAAGCATCAACAACCATCCTTTGGAGGGCCTTGGGCAGCTATTTTAATTATGGCATGATGGCTCCATGTACCAAAATGACTATGGCTAACCCAGGTCAGGGCTTTGAGGTTATATAAGGTGTGACTTTCCAAGATACTCTCTACTGGTGACCTAATCATTTGCACATGATTTGGATTTTAGGTTTAATGTTGTGATAAATGTAGGTTCTTTACTAACTTTTTCCACACAAGAAACTGAAGTTTTTGTTTCTATAGATTGTAAAACTGATTATTAAATGTCAGTTGAAATCTTTAGTATTTTATCACATTTATCCATCAGTATTGTTGAAAAGGCAATCAAATATGAGTCCAAATATGTTGAAAAAGACATTTTTCAAGAGGTGTACTTATTTTTTCACAGTGTTGTATCCAAGATGAATTTTGTCACAGTGAGATTTCAAGTATTAAACGATGCCATGATACTAGCCACTATCAACAATGCACTGGGCGGCCTGGAGCCTATCTCTGGCAGCATTGGGAATATAGAGACAGAGATATACTCCAGATGTGATGCCTTTCCACCACAGGGCATGCACATATACACATTATTATTACTTTAGAGATGCCAGTTAACCTAAGCGCATGTTTTTGGCCTGCAGGAGGACCCTGTAGTACCTAGAGGCCACATGAGGAAAGCACTCAGTTCTCACAGGCAGATATACACTTCGTAATCCAAAAGCATGCTTAGGTGAATTTTTGTCTGTACATTTCCCATAGAGTCTATTTGCTTGTGTGAGTGTATGGGTGTGATAGACTGAAATCCCATCTAAGGCATCTCCTGCCTTGTGCCCTGTTCTTTCTGGGACAGGCTCCAGGCAGGCTGCGTTCCCGCAATGGTATCAAAAGGGGTTGCATGGATGTAAATACTGCCTTTTTTAAACATGCAAATACATTTGAATTTCTCCTGACCAAACAATGACGGTTTAATATAGAATGCTGGCATCAGGATGACAATGAACTGAGTTGCCTGCAGATGAAAGTACATGGGATTATTATGTGCAGAGGAAGTGGAAGATTTATCATGCAAGGCAACATTTGTAATATCATAGGCCATTTGGCCCATAGCTATTCAATGAGTAGAGAAATTATACACCATGTGATGTTCTAATTACAAACTGGAGACAGATATTTCACCACATGAGAACTAGCAGTTCTAACTAAACAATCATACCATATTCTGTCAGTTGGGGGAGGTGGTATATTGATTGCAAGGGTCCCAGATAGCTCCTGCACCTGCACAGTCAGCAGCAGGGGAGTGCTGGACACTTCCTCCATCATCTTTTTGACGTACTCATTTTCAGTGGCCTTCTGATAGTACGTGGACTTTGCAATTTTATCCACAAACCACAGTATCTTCCTGCTTTTGCGACCTCCCCCATGACTGGTGTTGGAGAAGGAAAATGATTTCCCATTAGTTACAAAGGCTGCTTCCGTGGGCTACATTTTAAAACACATTCAGTCACGCATGGTTAGTTTTAGATTTTCAAGGGGGGGGGGGCATTACCCTTCGGAACTGGGTGGTGTACCCTTATCTCCCTGACACCCCTGGAGTTCAGAGGGGGCTTCCTCTTCATCAGAGGAAGCAGCACTTGATGACTCCTCATCACTGTCAGCCAAGACACTGAGCCTGGACCTCATGCTGCAAAACCAAGTATGTGAATACACTCACGGTGCGGGAAACAAAGTACTTGACATTTATTATAAGTACATATTGTTCAATTTAAACATTTTTTATACCAATCTTTTGTGTTCTCATAAGCATAATCCTTAAATTGCATTTGCATTTCACAGAACTTCAAGAGTAATGTGGCATTACGTACAGTACTGTGCAAAAGTCTTAGGCAGGCGATGACTATTATGTTTAAATCATGTTCATGTTGGTGTAAAACTATGAATTCAGGTTGGTAAAAGTGTGTCAGTTTCCATATTTTTAAACATCTCTTCATTTCACCCCAGAATATTCAGTTATTATCCAACATACCCATGTACTTAAAGAGATCAACTAGGAGTGCACCTTGTCTGACTAATTAAGACCTCATAATGTGAATTAGCTAGTTAAGTACACAAGTTAACTAAGCTGGTGGTGGAAATTAAGAAATACATGGAATGGCTGAGGTTCTTTCAAGGAGATGTTTGGTAACGAAAGTTATGTTGTTGAGCCACCCAACCAGATATCAATAATATTTTACAGAACAGAGGAAAATATTTTTACTACTTTTTTTATTACTCTTTATTTATATATATTGTAATGTTAAATTGTGTTTTTTTTTGTCTGAGCAAAAATACAATGACTGCCCAGATAAATGGCCTTAAACATTTTCGTGAACTGCCTAAGACTTTTGCACAATACTGTATATCATCATTTTCTTTCAGCTGCTCCAGTCAGGGGTCACCACAGCAGACCAACAGTCTCCATCTCCTCCTGTCCTCCGCATCTCGCTCAGTCACACCAACCACCTGCATGTCCTCTCTCAACACATACATAAACCTCCTCTTTGGCCTTCCTCTTTTCCTCTTGCCTGGCAGCTCCATCCTCAGCATCCTTCTCCCAATATACTGTACCCAGCATCTCTCCTCTGCACATGTCCAAACCAACACAATGTCACCTCTCTGGCTTTGTCTCCAAACCATCAAACCTGAGCTGACCCTCTAATATACTCATTCCTAATCCTGTTCCTAATCCTTGTCACCCCCAATGCAAATCTAAACATCCTTAACTCTGCCACCTCCAGCTCTACCTCCTGTCTTTTCATCATGCCACCGTCTCCAGCCCATATATCATAGCTAGTCTCAGTACCATCTTGTAGACCTTCCCTTTCACTCTTACTGGTACCTGTCTGTCACAAATCACTCCTGACACTATTCTCCACCCACTCCACCCTGCCTGCA